>JAIFGZ020000322.1:600000-756775 GCA_019925245.2 Oryza australiensis
GCCTTTCTCATACTGGACTCATATTGTAGCAGCCCATCGTGGCCGTCTCTGCAAACAATGATTCATATATGTATGTATATATATTGGGAGCCCCCGGCCAACTTGGCGCACACACAGTGGCGGTTAGTTGGCCCAAGCCCTTGCTTGTTCGTTTTCCTGCAATGGCAGTCCACTCTTTAGTTAGTTGGCCATTGTAGGAATATGGACAGTATGGTTTCCTACCATGATTCATCCCATGTAACTGAGAGCTGGTCCGGGTTCAGGCAGCGTGCATCGGCCGGCGGTCGGGGCCTTCCTCGGGGCTCCGGGTAGAAGCGAGGGCATAAAGGGCCAGCGGGGGCAGCAGCAACGTGGGGTTCGGGACAGGCGTGACAATACGCACCCGAGCCCCGAGGCGTTGACTACCCCGGGGCACTTGTATGCAGCGTCGCTCTACCCTCGACACCCTTAGGGCCTCTCAACCTAGGGCGGGCAGGGCCAGAAGACCACTGGAAGCCACCATTCTCAATACATGTTCCGGCACATGGGGGGAAACATACTGCAAGCAGATATTTTGTAAGGAAAAGCATAAAGAGTATAAATAGGCGAACTCATTGTTCATGCCACTGGAGGCAGTGAATGAACTTTCATATATGTTGCAGCACACCATGTGGCTTATGGGTAGAACTTGCGCAGGTGGGAAATGTTCCACAGGTTCGGCAGCGGAGTGCCGTCCTCTGTGGCTAGGTGAACTGCTCCTGGATGCAGGGTGCCAATAACTTTGTATGGCCCCTCCCACATCGGAGATAACTTGCTCAGCCCCGCACGCATTTGCACGCGCTGCAGAACGAGATCATTGATTTGCAGCACTCGGGGGCTGACTTTGTGTTGATGGTAGCGACGAAGGCTCTGCTGATAACGGGCCGTGCGAAGAGCTGGACGGCGCCGTCTTTCTTCTAGGTAATCCAGGTCATCGCGATGTAGCTGTTCCTGATATGCTTTGGTGTATAGTGTGGCTCGGGGCGATCCCAGGGTGAGCTCAGAGGGTAAGACCGCCTCAGCTCCATACACCAAGAAGAATGGTGTTTCCCCGGTGGCACGGCTTGGTGTGGTCCGGTTGGCCCAAAGGACCACTGGCAGCTCGTCAATCCACGAGTCCCCATGCTTCTTGAGGACGTTGTAGGTCTTTGTCTTGAGGCCTTTCAATATTTCCGCGTTTGCACGCTCGGCTTGGCCGTTGCTTTGGTGGTGGGCGGGCGAGGTGAAACAGAGCTTGATGCCCATGTCGTCACAACACTCGCCAAACAGCTCACTCGTGAACTGGGTGTCGTTGTCAGTGATGAGCCTGTTGGGGACCCCGAACCTTGCCGTGATGCCTCTCATGAACCGCACAGCCGAATGCTTGTCGATGACGCTAACTGGATAGGCCTCGGGCCACTTGGTGAATTCGTCGATGGCGACATATAAAAATTTGCAGCCGCCATGTGCCTGCTTCAATGGGCCCAGGATATCCAGCCCCCGACCGCGAACGGCCACGAGAGCGGGATGGTTTGAAGGGCCTAGGCCGGCAGGTGCGTCTGCTTGGCATGGAATTGGCATGCCCGGCACCGCCGCACGAGGTCTGCTGCATCCTCCAGCGCGGTGGGCCAGTAAAATCCTTGGTGGAATGCCTTTCCCACAAAGGTTCGGGAGGCTGAGTGCGCTCCACATTCTTCCTCGTGGATCTCGGCCAGGAGCTCGAGACCCTATTCTCAAGCGGTGCATTTCATGAGCACTCCATTGGCACCGCGTCGGTAGAGTGTCCCTTCCACCAACACATACCTTTTGGAGGTGAAGGCGATGCGCTCGCTTTCCTCACGTTGCTCGGGCAATGACACGTCTTGCAGATATGCCTGGATTTTCGAAATCCAAGCCACCTGGTGCGTGATGTCGGTCCTGGCAGGACCAGGCTGTGGCTGGCCCGCCGGGTCCGGGACGTCGGGACCGGCCGACTCCTGCCCTCGGGGCGGTTCGGGGCACGCCGACGGCTCACTGAGTCTTTCTTCAAATGTGCCTGGCAGGGCTGGGGCTCGCGCGGACGCGATCCTAGATAGCTCGTCCGTCAGGGTATTGTCTCTTCTGGGGATATAGCGTAGTTCAAGGCCATCGAAATGGCGCTCCATACGCCGTACTTCCTTGACATATGCTTCCATCTGGGGGTCAGTGCATTAGTACTCCTTGGAAACTTGGTTCATGACCAGTTTGGAGTCGCCGAGGACTAGCAGACGACGGATGCCCATGCCTGCCGCCGCTCGCAACCCCGCTAGAAGTCCTTCATACTCGGCCATGTTATTGGTCACTCGGAAGTCAAGTCGAACGATGTACCGGAGTACGTCGCCTGTCGGGGAGGTTAGCGCAACGCCTGCCCCGGCCCCCTGTAAGGTGAGTGAACCGTCAAAGTTCGTCACCCAATGCATGGTCCATTGGCCGTGATCCTCACCACTCTCGGGTTCACCTGGGGGTTGATCGTTGTCGGCCGCTGACGTCCATTCTGCCACGAAATCAGCCAAGGCCTGGCTCTTGATCGCGTGGCGAGCTTCAAAATGCAGGTCGAACTCTGACAATTCGATAGCCCACTTGACTACCCGTCCCGTGCCCTCTCGGTTATGCAGGATCTGCTCGAGAGGGTAGGACGTGACTACCGTTACCCGATGTGCCTGGAAGTAGTGGCGCAGCTTCCTGGAAGCCACGAGCACAGCGTAGAGCATTTTTTGGGCTCGCGGGTAACGTATCTTTGTGTCCCGTAGCGTCTCACTGATAAAGTAGACTGGCCGCTGCACCTTGATGCGGGCCTTAGCTATTTTACCAGGGGCAACATGCTCGGGTGCACCGGGGCGGGTTACCTCAGTGTCCGAGGCTGCCAGGCCATCGCCCTCCCCGGGGCCGTCAGGGCCGCTCTGGGTGGAAGGGGCCTCGGGAGCCCCTGGACTAGGGGGCTGAGTGGCTCCTTGGGGCTTGGGGGGCCAAAGGCTGCCTCCGGCTCCGGGTGCTTCCTCAGCCAACACCGTTCCAAGGTCTCCTGCCTCCGAGCGTGGTGAGGCTGGGGGCGTCTGAGAGACTGGCTCGTCATCACGCTCCACAACCAATGTTGCACTGATTACTTGGGTTGCCGCCAAATATAAAAGGAGGGGTTCTCCTTCCTGAGGTGCCACCAATATGGGCGGCGAAGAGAGGTAACGCTTGAGCTCGCTCAAGGCTTTCTCTGCCTCGTCCATCCAAGTGAAGGGGCTAGTTCGTTTTAGCAACTTGAATAGAGGGAGCGCCCGCTCTCCCAGCTTTGATATAAAACGGCTCAGGGCAGCTACACAACCAGTGATTTTCTGCACGTCCCTGAGCTTCCTAGGGGGGCACATCTCCTCTATCGCCCTTATTTTTGCGAGGTTGGCTTCGATGCCTCGGGCAGAGACCAAAAACCCCAAAAGCTTGCCTGTCGGTACCCCGAACATGCATTTCTCTGGGTTCAGCTTCATGCGGGAGGACTGGAGGTTATCAAATATCTCGGCCAGGTCCGGGAGCAAGGTCTTTTTGTCCCGGGACTTGATCACGAGATCATCGACATATGCCTCAATATTGCGCCCTATTTGGTCTTTCAACGTGATGCGTACACCGCGTTGGAAAGTAGACATGGCATTCTTTAAACCAAAAGGCATGGATATATAGCAAAAGGTACCCATGGGGGTGATAAATGCAGTTTTCTCCTCATCCTCTACGGCCATGCGAAACTGATGGTAACCAGAATATGCATCTAGGAAACATAAAAGGTCGCACCCCGCAGTGGAGTCGACTATTTGGTCTATTCGAGGCAGAGGATAAGGGTCTTTAGGACATGCCTTGTTGAGGTCGGTGTAGTCGATGCACATGCGCAGCTTGTGGTTGGCCTTCGGGACGACCACCGGGTTAGCCAACCACTCCGGATGCAGCACCTCCCGGATGAAGCCGGCCTCCTGGAGCCGTGCCACCTCTTCGCGGATGAACGCCTGCCGCTCCGGGGCCTATCGCCTCACCTTTTGCCGGACCGGTCATGCATCCGGCCGTACTGCAAGTCGGTGCTCGATCACCTCCTTGGGAACTCCGGGCATATCCGACGGTTTCCAAGCAAACACGTCGGCATTCACCCGCAGGAAGGAGACAAGCGCGTCTTCCTATTTGGGGTCCAAATTGCCGTCAATTCTGGCGGTCTTGGACGGGTCGTCGCCTAGCTGAATGGGCTTGATCACCACCTCGCTGGCAGAGGTGATGTGCTGTTTGGGGGCCCGGGAACCCGAGGCCTCCCCTTGAGCGCCCTCGGGTTCAACGCGGTTGGCCACCGCAATATCATCCACGCGTGCCTCCGCAATCTAGCGCGGTCTTGACATCAGCATGGATGGTGATGGGGCCTCTAGGACCCGACATCTTGAGTTGGCGGTAGGCGTAGTGGGTAGTCGCCATGAACTTCACCAATGCCGGCCTCCCGAGCACGGCGTTGTAGGGCAGGTTAAGGTCCACCACATCGAAGTCAATCCGCTCGGTGCGGAAATTGGCAGGACTTCCAAATGTGACCGGCAGCGCAATCTGCCCAAGGGGCCACACCTTCCCGGGCGTCACCCCAATGGTGGGATAGGATGGCCCGAACACCATCCCTGGGGCCTTGATCGCATCAAAGGCCTTCGGGGATAGTATGTTGAGGGCCGCACCCCCATCAATCAAGACTCGGGCGACCTTGACGTTGCAAATGGTGGGGGAGGTCACGAGGGCCAAGTGGCCACTACGTGCGATGCTCCTAGGGTGATCTGTCTGGTCGAAGGTGATTGGCACCTCCGCCCAGCGCGACTTTCGGGCCGCCTCATGGGACGGCATAGCCACGAGGAGCTCACGCCTCATAGTCTTGAGGCTCCGACGGGACACCTGGGCGCCTGCCCCTCCGTCGATGGTGGCGACGATGTGCTTGGGGTCCTGGTAGCCCAGATCATCATCCTCGTCCCCGACGGGGGCCGCACTCTTGGCCTCCTCTCGTCGGTTGTCCGAGCGTTCCGCCGGGGCTTTACCCTTGCGGCGGGCTTTCTTCCCCCTCTCCTTCCTCTCCTGCTCGTACTTTTGTACCTGCTCGGCCAAGTTCTTGACCGAGTGGCACTCGGAGAGGTCGTGGTGGGAGGTTTGGTGCACCATGCACCACTTGTCCCCGTCCTGGCCCTGGGGGCAAGGGTCCGGGGTGTGCCTGCGGTTGCCCGCGGGCTTGCCCTTTCGTGAGGGCTTCTTAGCACCGTCGGAGGCAAGGACGTGGCCTTCCTCACTACCGCGCGATGGCTTGCGCTTTCGCCGCCACTCACGTCGTTCCTCTCGGGACGCGGAGGGGGCAGCGTTTGTGGAGGCCGGAGCTGGATTCCTAGGGTTCTAGATCCAAGCCTCTTCCTTGCGGGCCACCCGGTCAGCAAGCTCGAAGAGCTCGGTGGTGGTCCGGGGGGCCTTGGACTTGATCTTCTCTAGCATGACGTCGTGGCATACGCCACTCCGGAAGGCGAAGATCACTGCATGGTCAGTGATGGACGGTATGGTGATGCGTACCTGGCAAAAACCTGGATGTATTTGCACAGGGACTCATCCTCTCCCCGACGAACCATGTGGAGGTCAACCTCCACTCCCGGGCGTGGGTACGTGCCCTGGAAGTTAGAGGTGAACTGCCGGCACAAGTCGTCCCACGAGGTGACCGACTGGGCCGACAGATTCATTAGCCAGGAATAGGCCTGGCCCTTGAGCGCCATGGGGAAAAAGTTGGCCATGACGAGCTCATCACCTCCAGCAGCCTCGCTGCCCGTGGTGTAAATCTGGAGGAACTCGGTAGGATTCACCGAGCCGTCATACTTCTCCGTGAGGGCCGGCCTAAACTTGTTAGGTCGGCGCACATTGCGGAGGCTAGAGACAAATGCCTGACAGCCGTTGCCGGCTGGAGGGGGCGACGAGGGCTGGGGGGCCCCCTTGGGTGCCACAGAATATCCTGCTCGTGGCTGGGCCACCACAGCCGCTCGCCGTCCCCTGGGGGTTCTCCCTGTGGCGGGGCCACCGCGGTCGCTCGCCGAGCGCTTGCACCTCTTGATGAGGAAGCGCAGTCCTGAGCCCGTCCCATGCGACGCTCGTTGCGGCGCTGCTCAATACGAAGATGGGCGTCCCGTTCTGCGTATAGCAGATCCCGTGGCGCCTCTGGTTGGGTTGCAGCTGGGAGGCTCTCTTCTGCCCTCGCGGCGGCTGCTGCCCTTCGGGATCGTCGTCGAGAGGACGAGCTGACCGCGGTGTGTGAACCACGCAGTCGGTGACTTGAGGAAGCGAGGTTGGCGGCCAACTGACGCTGGGTTGTGCCGACTAGCTTCGCCACGTCGTCAAACCAACGCTTGGAGTTGGATCCCTCGCCCGGTGTTACCAGGGGGTGGCGCAAGAGCGCCTCCGCCGCCTGAAGGGCGCCCTCAGGCGTGCCAAACTCCAATCGACGATGGACGTCGCTCCGGCGCGGCTCGTCGGTACGTTCGCTCGGGCGTAGCCTGGATCCTGCAGGTATGTTGGCGATCCTGTGAGACGCTTGGCCTCCTCCGCCCACAGCCACTGTCTCAGCGGGGGGCAAAGGAGGTGGTACAGCTCTGGCCGTCGCCGCTGCCATCGGAGGGGGTGAGGGAGACAAAGGTCCTGCCTCCTCCGAGCGGAGATGTCGGAAGTTGGGGCTGTGTCCGCCCGTATCAACCTCCTCGACCGCCTTGTTGGCCAAGTCACACTCGCGGGTAGCGAGTGAGCCGGACGCGGACCATAGGACGTGGCCGTGGACCATGGCTAGGACGGAGGCAGGCGGTTTCGGCGGGAGACGGAGGGAATATGGGAGTTTAAACCCAAATGCAGCGCGCTCCCCCTACCTGGCGCGCCAGCTGTCGATGCGTGCGATCAACACGCGGGGACCCGGGGGACCCCCTTTTTGGTTCGGCACAGGGGAGCGGTGAATCTGGGTTCAAACTCGCAGTGAGATGGTGAGAAGGTAGGAAGATGGAAGGAAATCACAATCACAAAGGACCCGGAAGGATTATACAGGGTTCGGGCCGTCGGGGAGACGTAATACCCTACTCCTGTTCTCGTGATATGTGGAGGATGAATTACAAGGGTAGTGTGATTGTTCTTCCCTAGGGAAGGTAGAGCTGAAGACTGAGGTGAAAAACGCTCAAAGCCCAAGGTTGAAGAGGCTGAGCAGAAGACCCTCAGGGAACCTAACTCAAAGGTGGCAGCCCCTAAGAGCCAATTTTCAGAACCCCTGAGAGCCAATTTCCAGACCCTGTTCTATGATGGACTTGGGCCTCCTTTTATAGTGCAAGGGGACACCACAGTAGTCCTAGCTTTTTCTACTCCGCTCCATGCAATGGAGCGGTTCTTGCCCTGTCTTGTCGGGGAAGCTACCCCTATTCTTGTTCCTGTTGCCGCGTCACGGGAGTTGGTGGAGAAAAAGGGCATTGTGGCCGCCACGCTGCTGACGTGAGGATGGGTTAACCTACCTACTCCAGTGGGGCCTACCGATCAGAGCCTCTCCGCCTGGAGATGGGTCGACATGACACCCCCAGCACTCGTGTTCTCTCTCCCATGCGGCCGCCCAGCGCATTTAATGCGACTGGACGGGGCGTGGAGGGAGGCGTGCGTGAAATGACCGCGCGGCCATACTGCGGTCGCCGTCAAAGACTTTATACCCTCTCTCCCTCGAGACGGGCAAAAAGGGTGATGATGAGCGGCTGACAGACGTGCCTCACATTGCAATAAATGTGACGGGGCAGGCGTCTAGCCTCTCTCTAGGCATTAAATGTGGTGGTTGGCAGTTGGCGGTTGAACTCGCTCCTCTCTCGGAGAGGTGCGGGGTGATGGACGGGGGGTCTGGGTGATCTCGGACCCTACCGTTTGGGAGAGCGAAAGCCTCCGGGCAGCCCCCAAGCCAGGTCCCCTTTGGGACGGCCACGTGGCCGCCCGTGGCCCGGACCGACATGAGCTGTTCAGGACATGTCTTTGGGGTGCCCTGGTAAGCGAAGGCACCTTCCTTCTTCAGACATCGCGTTCTCGATATACCCCCGGGCCATTTCACCGACACGACTGATTACAACCAACACGATGATCTACCATTATTGATCGACCTTCCTATTAGGATCAAGCACATAGAGCAGACCCTAAACGAAGAGAAGATTCTGTATGTGCACCCCGATGGTGTTGAAAAACTGTTAAATGATAATTTGTTTTGAAATGAAGTTGTTTTGGAAATGTATGTAATGAAGGTGTTCATAAGGTGTTAAGATGAATGAGGGACATGTTAGTTCCTTTATTTTTCTAGACAAAGCAGTTGAATTTACTAATTTTACATGAGATTTACAGATTTTTGAGACTATTTCTAAATATTATTAGAATTGTAATCAATTAATTATGTATTTTGAAATATGGTGAACTAGTGAACAAATATTTGAAAAATATCTTCGTATGCGGGCGGCTTAAGTGCCCGCACAAAAAGAACATCTTTGCATGCAGGTGGTTTAATGGCCCGCTTGCGAAGATGATCTTTCCATGCGGTCGTGTTGAAAGGCCCGCACACAAAAATCATTTTCGCATGCAAGTCCTAAGCTACCCGCATGCGATGATCTGGCCCTATATAAGCTTAACACGGGACTTGGAAAATTTCCAAGTCTAGGAGCCCGTGAACCCTAGCCGCTAGGCTTCCAAAAATTTGTTGTGCTAATGATGTGCAAATTTTATTGTGAGATTAGATGTGATAATTATGTGCAAATTTGTGATGTGAGGTTAGATGTGAAATCTTTGATGTGATAATTATGTGTAATTTTTTATGTGAGATTAGATGTAATAATTTGTAGGCAAAATTTTCATGTGACATAAGATGTGAATTTTTTATTGTGAGATTAGATGTGATAATTATGTGCAAATTTTTTATGTGATAATTTTTATGTCAGATTACATGTGGCAAATTTATTTTTTAATGATATTTGGTTAATTAATTAGAGATTAATTACGATAATGATGTGCAAATTTGTGATGTCATATTTTTAGTGCTTCATTTTCGATTTGTGAAGAATGACCGTGCAAAAAATGTCGAACGACAAAGTTCCCTCCGACGCACCTGTAGCACCTGAAGACAATGTTCCCTCCAACGCACCCGTAGCACCTAAAGAACCAGTTTCCTCTGACGCACCGGTAGCCAATAGCATAGATCACGATGTGGCGTCTAGCGAAGAATCCTTTTCCAATAGAAATAACACCAGTCTCCCCTCACGATGATGACACCGACTACGTACCTATCGAGTAGGCAGTAAGTACGGAACATCGTTAGTCCATTTTATAATTGGTCTGTCTGAAGATCATAGCTGCCTAATGGTTCTTCATGATGTGTTTGTGGAGATGGTTGTACGACTTCGCTCAAAATGAAAGGCGGCCCAGACTACTGCCATTGATGATGTAGCCATGTCTGCCCCTGAGCCTATGGACACATCAACAAGTGCAGGAGGACGTATAAATAAAAGACGTGGTGAGAGAAGTAAGAATCAGCTGCCAAAGGAAACATATTATGTCACTATTCTTGACCGCGATGGGAAGCCTATCGAGCCAAAGATTGTGATGCAGAAGTTCAGCAACACATGCGGAACTCTGGCTAGACTCCACGGGCCAATAAATGTAGAGTTGTGGGAGAGGGTAGACAAGAGCATTAAGACACTGCTATGAAATGAGTTGACAAAATATCTAGTTCATCCAGCTGGTTCGAAGGTTAGGGTGAGGGAGTTTGAACTTAAAAAAGGGAGATTGATGGAGACAGTGGAAGTCCAATCTAAACACATACTACGTTCAAAAGAATAGGACCCCTTTCAAGGATTATGGGAGGATCTCACAGACCGAATAGGATGAGTTTGTCGTGAAGATGACAACACCAAAAGCATTGGCTAGGAGGAAAAATTTCAGACCTTGCCAAGAAAAATAAATATCCACATTGATTGGGGTCAAGCGGATATGCTGGCCATGTAGATCAATGGTGAGAAACCGAACAAAAGTTTGCAGTACAAAGCAAACCCCTTCTTGTCGACCCCCTATAGGAACGGAGCAAGAACTGGGTATGGGCGCAAAGCACGGGGTAGGTCATAGAGGATGGCGAAATCCTGTTCGAGGATCCTGAGATCGAGCAGGTCACTACTAGATTGCAGCAGATCATTGAAAAGGAGAAATCAGGGCAGTTCATCACAAACAGGGAGAATGACCAAATCACTGCGGCATTGGGGAACCCTAAACACTCCGTAGTATCAGAGGTCTGTCCTAAAAGACGAGTTGGAAGGCAGGGTTCCATAGGACAAAAGGAGTTACAAGAAGCAAAAATAGATACAAAGAGAAATTGGATGACAAAATTACTACACAAGTCAAGCAACACTTTTACTCTCTAGTGGCTGAAAATCCCACTGCCTTTCTAAGGTTATTCCCTAAAAGCCCGCAAATCGCCCTAGCCCCGCGGCAAACTGCTCAAGTGCCAAGCAGTGTCGGCTCGGTGGAACAACCCCTTACCTTGTGGATGGTATAACTGGACCAACTCCATGCATACTCGCCGTACCCATCGTTAGGGTTGGGAAGACAAAAGAGGTTGCTACTAGCTTACCGTTACCCAGCTGACAATTTCACAATACAATCATTCTGGAGGACTATGCAAGGGTGCAAGTGGCTAAGGTCCATGGCGAGCATAATGCGTTGGAGCTAGACATCCCCGCATCAAAGGGGATCAAACTTATCGAAGATACAGTGAACCAATTTATCTTGTGGCATCATCAAAGCATCATCCTTGATGGACAACCACCTTCAACCCCAGCTCCATCGCAACCAACGACAACTGCCTCTCTAGCTCCACAATCCCCTCTAGGACCACCTTCCCTCCCATCTTCCCCACCTTTGATTAGGTCACCATGTCGTCCACCTTCCCCAACGCCTTCCCTAACTCCAGTGAGGTCACCACCTACATCCCCTACTCAAGCGTCGGCCCCTCCTCCTCTGCCAATAGTACAACCACCTGCTCTCATTCAACAATCTCCCCCTACACCATAATCTGCTCTTGCCGAAAAAGTCCCATCATCCCAAATAACTACATCTGGCCCCAAGTCTATTACCCTAGAACCTTGTCGGCTGATACCAAAGTTGGTTTTCACGTACAACCCCAAGAAAATGTAAGGAGATAAGGAGATGTTCATGTTTTCGGCCTTCAGGGGGATAGGTTCTTCAAGTTAGGGTAAGGGTAAGAGTATATAAGCTGTTGAGCAGCCATCAAAATCCTAGAAGTCAGTACTACATTCCAAAGTGGACTTGCAATCTTGGCTATCTGCAGATGTGCCCGAGAAGTACGAATATGGCAAGCCATTCTTACCTTGGCACATTATGAATGATCTAATATGGCAGATGAGGGTGATGCATGTATGGTACATCATGGTCGCTAGAAAGGGCCTCAAATTCATTAGTGTCAAGGTCTCGAAAAAACACTTTCATGAGTAGACCCAATGGGATATTTCTAATCAATTTCCGTGACCTCCAAATTCTCTTCAAGCAAGTTAAAATGGACATCAATCTCGTTTTCATGTTTTGCCTGTAAGTCTTTACTCTTGTATGTTTTACGTGAATGTACGAAACAAAACATCCATTTCATTAAAGTTTCATTCTACAGGTCACAATTCTACGAAGTGGATAGAACGAGGATGTTAGTGATATGCCCTAGAGGCAACATGGAGATGTTGGATATCACGTCAATGTTTATGTATTTATGAATAAAGTGTTATTCAGTTCCATGAAATAGACATCTTGTATTGATCAATAAGTATGTGACTTATTTATGAGACTCTTTATGTATGAATCTATTTCTAAACGATCCTTGATCATATGTCATATTGTTGGAACTAATATGATTCTAAGATCGGCATGTTTATTGATTGATGATCATGTCTCATAGATCATGGGTATGGAGATACCAAATCAATAAACATGGACACATGTGTTGGAGAACACATTGTTGGATAGACCCACCATGAGACTCTACAGAATTAATGTGCCATTAGTTGGTCTCGGGTAGTGTTGGTACAAAGTCCTTAGACCCGAGATCACCATGGATTCCAACATGTGTAGTAGCCTACTTTGGGACTACCAAACGCTATTCCATAACGGGTAGTTATAAAGGTATTTTTCGGGTTTGCTATGAAACATGGAGTGGGATGTGAGTGATCAAGATGGAATTTGCCCCTCCTTTGGAGAGATATCTCTGGGCCCTCGAGGTAATGGATTATGGAAATGCATGGCCATGCTAAGTTGATTGAGGAGTCAATCAACGACGGATAATCCAATATGGTTCGAGTGAATGGTTAAGCTATTGAAGGGATGGCACACATCTTGCCTATAGCTTAAGCGGTATCGTGAGGCAAAGGGATTTGTGTACACATTACAGGTTCAGAGCCGATATTATATTCTTGTATACTATGGTGTCAATATGTGCTGCTAGGCGCCGCTGTTGAAAGGTCGGCTGACTTGGACTCGAGCCGACGATCGGCTAAGTTAGACTATAGCCGAAACCGAGTATACCTGAACCTACAGGGTCGGACGCTTAAGGGGATAAGAACAGGCATTCGAGTTGGACTCGGATACGGTTCGATCGGATAGGGATCCGATCGGATAGAGTCCTATGGGCTTACGACGTATGGGCGGCCAACTCTATGAGATTCGGATAGGATCCGATTCAAAATAGAGTCTTGATCGGCCACTAGTCCTAGTCGGCCAACTCTATATAAAGGAGGGAGGGGTGGAGAGCTGCGACACGTGAATTGATTGCGCCAAAATCAATCTGATCACACGCGGCTTTAGAAGTCGGTGAGATTAATCTCCAGGGAAACCCTCCCCACTTTCGAGCCAAACCCTAGCCTTGCATCGTGTGCTAGCACACGGGTGTTCGCGTTCGTCCCCGGACGTGTGGATACCGGTAGAGGCGCCGCTACGTTGCGCGTTGATCGGCCGGATCGGCATCGGAGCGATTGGCTGATTGGCGAATCGGTGTCCCGGTATCATGTCGGCTTGCGGGAATCGGCAGCACGAGTTCCAGATCGGATAGCCACGATTGGTGTTTCGCCGCACACTCCAATCGGTAACGATCTATCGGCCCTTACTTGCAAGTGTTCCTGGTTTGCGCGGTAAAAAATTTTGTTTTCGGCTAGTGTAGCCTCCGCGTAACCCTTCGGTGGTATCGAGCTAATCTTGCTTAGTTCGCGTTTTAGATTGGATCGGAACAAGTTTTGCGCACGGGTTGATTAGATCAATCGGCTTTATGGGATTTGTTGAGGAGAGTTCATGGTAATTGTGTTCCTTGATAGTGTATCGGAACGGCGTAATGTGATTACGTCGAAGCAATATCCATAGAACTCGGTTTGAGTCGGCTTCGAGATAGCATTCCTTGATAGTGTATCGGAACGGTATAATGTGATTATGCCGAAGCTATCTCGTAGTCCGATCTTGTTAGCTGCCTCACGCCTACACAAACCATCTCCCTTGATAGTGTATCGGGACGGCATAATATGATTATGCCGACATGGTTTCCGTAAGCGATTTCATAGATTGGATCTATGAATTTCGTGTGGTGTACGTACCCCCTTATAGGTCGTCTCGATGCCGTATCTCTGCGATAGGTAGAAAACGTTTCTACGCCTAACTTATTTTTGCGAGAGAATGCTTTGAGATGGTATGGCCCTATTGTATGTATGAGATGCATGTGATGCGTGTAATATTCTTTCATATGTGCAATCCTGTAATATTCTTTCATACGTGCAATGCTTGTAATATTCTTTCATGACTGCGAGTCCATGTAACTTCAATTAGAGCTTCTATAGTAGTAGCTTAGTTTGAAGATATCAAGCATTCGGCACTTGGAAGATGGTGCCGAAGATGGAGATCCTCGCGTCGACATGGAGATGGAGATCACCATGTGAAGGGGGCCATACTATTTCATTATATGCTATTCTTCTTGCTTTCATATGTGATATGTTTGTTTGATAGGATAGCATCCCTCTCAAAATTAAGTAGTAATGATGCCCTTCCAAATGTTGCACCCGTCACCGTTATGCTCGTCAATGGTGGGTCACAAAGCGAGTGTCATTCTCTATCATAACACGAGGGGTATATGTCGACATATACATGCGGAGCATTTGGTTTACTTAACAAGGCTATCAAAACAGTTTTGGGCATTGGGGCATAGGTTGGCGCCGGGGCATGGAGATGCCACACCAACAACAAGAGTCACATAGAGATGTGATTAGCAAGGAGTTGCTTACCGATGTTACTAATTTTCTAGCCGTGATGCCAAAGCTCACTAGAAAATTAACTAACATGTGGATCTTGACCCAATACGTAACCTAGAGGAAGGTGGAAAATACGTAATGGGAGTCTTATGTTAAATTGTTTAACAAAAGACATAGCATAAACATTGTGCTAAACTTTGCTTTTTCTATTGTAGAATAAATGGCGGCTAATACTACACCCAGTACCTTCGGTTGCGATCTATTCTCGAAAAGGAAAAATTAAATGGAACAAACTTTATGGATTGGTATCGCAACTTGAGAATTGTTCTCAAGCAAGAGCGTAAGGAGTACGTTCTTGAAGTACCCTATCCCGAGGATTTGCCAAATAATGCCACCGCAATCGCACGGAGGGCTTATGAGAAGCACACTAATGATGCCCTAGATATAAGCTGTCTCATGCTTGCTACAATGTCCCCTCGGCTTGAAGCAATATGAGAGTAGCGATGCTCACACTATTATTCGGGGACTGCGTGGCATGTTTGAGAACCAAGTACGGGCCGAGAGGTTCAACACCTCGAAGTCCTTGTTTGCGTGCGAGCTTGTTGAGGGAATCCCGTCGATCCGCATGTGATAAAAATGATTGGCTACATTGAGAGTCCGGAAAAACTAGGTTTTCCCCTTAGCCAAGAGTTGGCTCGATGTGATTCTCCGGTCGCTCCCTCCGATCTTCGAGCCATTCATATTGAATTATCAAATGAACAATATGGATAGAACCTTGGCTGAATTGCATGGGATGCTAAAGACAAGTGAGGAGAGTATCCGAAGAATGGTCATCATGTGATGATGCGAAGGCTAAGCGCAAACCACTGTCAAGAAACTTTGCACCAAGAGGAAGTTAACTCCCGATGAGATCGCGAGTGCCTCCAATGCAAAGAAGGGCAAGAAGGGGTCGGCGGCATCAGATGCCGTTTGCTTCTATTGCAAGGAGACATGCCATTGGAAGAGGAACTGCAAGAAGTACATGGAGGATCTCAAAAAGAAGCAAAGTACGACTTCGCTTCAGGTATTAATGTTATAGACATTAATCTTGCTACTTCACCTACTCGACTCTTGGGTATTTGATACCGGATCGTAGCTCATATTTGCAAGTCGCGTAGGGAATGAGAAGAAGTAGAGGCTTGAGAAGGGGCGAGGTGAACTGCGCGCGTCGGCAATTGAGCAAGCGTTGCTACGTTCTTGTCGGCACAAGCACCACTTCATCTACCTGCGGATTAGTTTTGGAATTAAATAATTGTTATTGTGTTCCAACACTATGTCAAAACGTTATTTCCGCTTCATGTTTACAAGCGGAAGGATATGATTTTAGATCAATGAACAATGGTTGTGCAATATATCTTAGAGATATGTTCTATTTTCATGCTCCATTGGTGAATGGATTATACGTTTAGAATCTTGAAGCGTCTCCCATCTATAAAATTAATACATAAAGGCAACTCTCTAATGATATAAACCCCACGTTTATCCGGCATTGTCGCTTAGGCCATATAAATAAGAAACGCATGGAGAAGCTCCATAAGGATGGATTGCTTCACTCTTTTGATTTTGAATCATTTGAGACATGTGAGTCTTGTTTACTTGGTAAGATGACAAAGGCACCTTTCACGGGACACAGTGAAAGAGCAAGTGACTTGTTGGCACTCATACATACTGATGTATGTGGACCAATGAGCTCAACGGCCAGAGGTGGTTATCAGTACTTCATTACCTTTACCGATGACTTTAGTAGATATGGTTATATCTACTTAATGAGGCATAAGTCCGAATCCTTTGAAAAGTTCAAAGAATTCCATAATGAAGTACGGGATCATTTAGGGAAAACAATCAAGTTTCTACGATCGGATCATGGAGGGAATACTTGAGCCAAGAGTTTGGTAATCATCGAAAGATTGTGGAATTGTTCCACGGATGACTCCGCCAGAACTCCACAATGGAATGGGGTGTCCGAACGGAGAAATCGCACCTTGTTGGATATGGTGCGGTCGATGATGAGCCAAAGTGATCTTCCGTTATCCTTCGGGGATATGCTCTTGAAACACTGCGCTCACACTAAAATAGAGTTCCATCTAAGTCGGTTGAAAAGACACCATATGAGATATGGACAGGCAACCCCTAGTTTGTCTTTTCTCAAAATTCGGGGATGTGAGGCTTATGTAAAACGTTTACGATCGACAAGCTCACACCCAAATCGACAAGTGCTTCTTTGTGGGATATCCTAAGGAAACTAAGGGATATTACTTTTATAATCGGGAACAAGGCAAAGTGTTTGTCGCCCGACACGATGTCTTCTTGGAGAAAGAGTTTCTTTCAAGAAGGGTTAGTGGGAGCAGGGTGCATCTTGAAGAAGTTCAAGAAACACCGAGAAAATGTTTCAGCGACCACGAGCCACAACGGGAGGAGCAAAGTGGTGCGCCACCAATTATAGATACACCCCCACGGAGTCGAAAGATCACGTCGTGCACTGACAGTACACAGTGCGGAACAACGTGATATATTGTTGTTGGACAACGATGAACCTAAGACCTATGAGGAAGCGATGGTGGGACCCGATTCCAATAAGTGGCTTGGAGCCATGAAATCCGAAATAGAATCCATGTACGACAATCAAGTTTGAAACTTGGTTGATCCACTGATGGTGTCAAAACCATTGAGTGTAAATGGGTTTTTAAGAAAAGGTCGATATGGATGGAAATGTTCACATCTATAAGGCACGATTGGTGGCGAAAGGTTTTAAACAGATTCAAGGAGTTGATTATGATGAAACCTTCTCGCCCGTCGCAATGCTTAAATCTATTCGGATTACCCTAGCGATTGCTGCATATTTTGATTATGAGATATGACAGATGGATGTCAAAACGACTTTCCTAAATGGAAACCTAAGCGAGGATGTATACATGATACAACCTCGGGGTTTTGTCGATCGAGAATCGCTGGAAAGATATGCAAGCTACGAAATCCATTTATGGATTGAAGCAAGCATCTCGGAGTTGGAATATTCGTGTTGATGAAGTAATCAAAGGGTTTGGTTTCATCAAAAACGAAGATGAGGCCTGTGTTTACAAAAAGGTCAGTGGGAGTGCAATTGTATTTCTAATCTTATATGTGGATGACATTTTTCGATTGGAAATGATATCCCTATGCTAGAATCCGTCAAGTCTTCATTGAAAAATAGTTTTTCCATGAAAGACTTAGGGAGACAACATACATATTGGGCATTCGGATCTATAGAGATAGATCCAAGAGGCTAATTGGATTAAGCCAAAGTACATATATTGACAAGGTGTTGAGAAGGTTCAACATGCATGATTCCAAGAAAGGTTTCTTGCCCATGTCACACGACATTAATCTTAGCAAGAATCGGTGTCCTCGGACACATGATGAGCGGAATAAGATGGGTATGGTTCCATATGCTTCGGCAATTGGATCCATCATGTATGCCATGCTTTGTACACGCCCGGATGTCTCGTACGCTTTGAGTGCTACGAGCGAGATACCGTCGAGATCCAGTGAAGGTCACGAACTGCAGTAAAGAATATCCTTAAGTACTTGAGAAGAACTAAGGATATGTTCCTAGTCTATGGAGGTGAAGAAGAGCTCGTTGTAAGTGGTTACACCGATGCTAGCTTCCAAACAGGACAAGGATGATTATAGATCGCAATCGGGTTCGTGTTTCGCCGAACGGAGCGCGATCACTGGAAGAGTTCCAAGCGGGATACGTTGCTGACTCTACAACGGAGGCCGAGTACATTCTTCGCGAAGCGCAAAGGAAGCTGTTTGGATCAAGAAATTCGTTTCGAGCTTGGTGTGATGACTAGTGCGGCGGTCCAATGTCTCTCTATTGTGATAATAGTGGAGCCATTGCGCAAGCCAAGGAGCCAAGGTCACATCGAAGTCCAAATACATACTTCGGCGATATCATCTCATCCGCGAGATAGTGGACAGAGGTGATGTCAAGATATGCAAAGTGCACACGGATCTCAACATAGCCGATCCGCCGACAAAACCTCTCCCTCAGCGAAACATGAGGCGCACACAAGAGCAATGGGTATTAGATACTTACATGATTGACTCTAGTGCAAGTGGGAGATTGTTAGTGATATGCCCTAGAGGCAACATGGAGATGTTGGATATCACGTCAATGTTTATGTATTTATGAATAAAGTGTTATTCGGTTCCATGAAATAGACATCTTGTATTGATCAATAAGTATGTGACTTATTTATGAGACTCTTTATGTATGAATCTATTTCTAAACGATCCTCGATCATATGTCATATTGTTGGAACTAATATGATTCTAAGATCGGCATGTTTATTGATTGATGATCATGTCTCATAGATCATGGGTATGGAGATACCAAATCAATAAACATGGACACATGTGTTGGAGAACACATTGTTGGATAGACCCACCATGAGACTCTACAGAATTTTAATGTGCCATTAGTTGGTCTCGGGTAGTGTTGGTACAAAGTCCTTAGACCCGAGATCACCATGGATTCCAACATGTGTAGTAGCCTACTTTGGGACTACCAAACGCTATTCCGTAATCGGGTAGTTATAAAGGTAGTTTTCGGGTTTGCTATGAAACATGGAGTGGGATGTGAGTGATCAAGATGGAATTTGCCCCTCCTTTGGAGAGATATCTCTGGGCCCCTCGAGGTAATGGATTATGGAAATGCATGGCCATGCTAAGTTGATTGAGGAGTCAATCAACGAGACGGATAATCCAATACGGTTCGAGTGAATGGTTAAGCTATTGAAGGGATGGCACACATCTTGCCTATAGCTTAACCGGTATCGTGAGGCAAAAGGATTTGTGTACACATTACGAGTTCGAGCCGATATTATATTCTTGTATACTATGGTGTCAATATGTGCTGCTAGGCGCCGCTTTTGACAGGTCGGCTGAGTTGGACTCGAGCCGACGATCGGCTAAGTTAGACTATAGCCGAAACCGAGTATACCCGAACCTGTGGTCGCACGCTTAAGGGGATAAGAACGGGCATTCGAGTTGGACTCGGATACGGCTCGATCGGATAGGGATCCGATCGGATAGAGTCCTATGGGCTTACGACGTATGGGCGGCCAACTCGTGAGATTCGGATAGGATCCGATTCAAAATAGAGTCCTGATCGGCCACTAGTCCTAGTCGGCCAACTCTATATAAAGGAGGGAGGGGTGGAGAGCCGCGACACGTCAATTGATTGCGCCAAAATCAATCTGATCACACGCGGCTTTAGAAGTCGGCGAGATCAATCTCCACGGAAACCCTCCCCACTTTCGAGCCAAACCCTAGCCTTGCATCGCGTGCTAGCACACGGGTGTTCGGCGTTACGTCCCGGACGTGTGGATACCGGTAGAGGCGCCGCTACGTTGCGCGCCGTTGATCGGCCGGATTGGCGCAATCGGAGCGATTGGCTGATTGGTGAATCGGCTGTCCCGGTATCGGCTGTCGGCTTGCGGGAATCGGCAGCACAGTTCCAGATCGGATAGCCCTAATTGGCTTTTTTCCGCTGCACACTCCAATCGGTAACGATCTATCGGCCCTTACTTGCAAGTGTTCCTGGTTTGCGCGGTAAAAAGTTTTGTTTTCGGCTAGCGTAGCCTCCGCGTAACCCTTCAGAGGACACTGGTGGGCTATGTCGACCCAACTAGGGTTTGCAAAACACAACACACTATAGAGATGTGTGTCGATTCCCAAGAATTAAAGGATAAGACCGTGGAGGAAAAGGAAGAATATATCAATAAATTGCATAGGTGCAAGAAGCAGGAGGTAGCAACATACTTGGCACTAGCATTGTTAGCGCATGCCGACAAAAATGTCATTATGGTCCCTTACACTTTTACGTAAGCAGCTGCTCGTAAATTTGATTATTATTTTTATAGTAATACATCATTTTTAGCAATTGCCGTCTCTAATTCATTTTCTTGTTTGCAGTGACCACTATATCTTATTCCTAGTATATGCGAAGGACCATTTGGTCGTAGTGTTGGACCCGTCACACTACGACAAGGAAACGTTCATGGAGTTTCTCATTATTTTGAATTTGTAAGTAATAAAATAACCCATCTTTACATAACTGCTATTCTAAAATTTCTAAGTAACTACAACAAATGTTTTCTCGAAACAGCGCATATATGTATTACCACAAAAGAGATTGGACAGTAAAAGATCCGGCAAAGAAAAAGCTATAGATCGACATATGCCATTAACACAATTTTTCTTAGAATATTTACTTGTTTGTATTGACTGGTCTCTTATTATTATGTTCGCAGTGTTTCAAACAACCCTCGGGAACTTTTCTATGTGGATATTACGTGTGCGAGATGTTTAGGGTCAATGGGAGGTACACAACAACAAGCGACTGTGTAAATTTGGATATTGTTGCCCTATAGAGTATTCCGTCGCAATTTATTTTCTAGCATTTATTGTCTTCTTTGTACACAGATCCTTGAAATTCCTTATATAGCAAATCGGTTCGACGACAAAACTATAAGGAACTTGTGTGCTGACCTTTGCCACTTCCTCTGTCGTAATAGCTACAACACACTTGGGCTATTCTATGATAATCAGAGTCAACTTGTATTAGAAGACAAATTCTAGCCCCTGAGAGAATGGAAGAAAGAACATATGCAGTGAAAATATAGTGTTTTTGTCCGTGATGAAACTATTGTTTATTTCTAATGTATGTATAGATATGTACATAAATGTTTTTTGTTATGTATTCAAAGTCTATTTACTTGTCAATGCAAGATTGTAGTACCTATATACTAACGACAACTCTCTTAGCTCCTACGCGTACCATTTCAAATTTCGATTATAAATAGCGGGTATTATACTACATAGGAGACACGATCTTCCTAAACGACCAATAAAGGAATAGGACGTATGGAAATAGCTATTATCGCATGTGAGTCACTTAAAGTAGCCGCATGTGATAATCGATTTTTGCATGCGGCCACTTAAGAGGCCCGCATCCGAAGATCGATCTTCGCGTGCGAAAATGATGATTTTCACAGATTTTTTTCACATGAGCCATCCAACCATATGCATTGATCGGTTTTGGCCATTCTGTAAAAACTATTTCTGTAATAATGACTCGTGTGTGGCAGCAAAGATGCTTTTTTTGGCTGGGGGGTGGGGTTTGTAGCCATGGGACGACGAGTTGGCTCGGGAGGGAAAGGATGCTGACGAACTAGTGCTGCTCCAAGCTTCGAGGAGGGGACTCCGGTTTGGCCAGTTGCTTGGCTCGATTCGGCTCGAGGTGGTCTGGCCATGCTGGTAGCGAGGAGGGATGGAGCGAAGGGCGGAGATTCTACGGTGGGGCTACGACCAAATTGGGCGGTCCTACGTGAACCAGAGGAGGTGAGGGTGGTACAAGTGTAGCGGCTCACCGAGATTTGGCTTGTCGGAGGCAGGAGAACGACAGTTCAGGGCCCCGGTATATGCTTGAAAAAAAATGTAGCAGTATTATGCTAGCTAGCTTGACAGCCACCATGACCGAGTCGCTGTCCAGCTTTTGCCTCGCGCCCAACTCATGCATATGTGTCGGAGCCAAAATTATCTCCAATGTATAGCTGGATTAGTGTAATCTCTGTATGTTTTTTTTTCTTTCTAATTTTTTAATTTTAAATTGGTATTTTAACGCATATTTAGGTTTAGGAGGAGCAGGGCTAGCTCTTGTCCTGACTGTCTTACTCCTAATTCTGCCCTTATAATGAATATATTTCTTTTTATCCTGTTTGATTTTTTGCGTATTGTACAGTTGCATGCAGGCACACGTACGTTTTTCCAAACCTAGCATAGCATATGCAGATATCTACGTACCGTTTAGTTTCATGGCACCACACGCACATGGCTAGCTACATCGATCTCCGCGTCGGCAAGCCTAAAATATATATTACCCTTTCTAATTAAATGTCACTTTCTTTCTTTTCTTTGTTTGTTTCTTTTTCTTGCATTGCTTGCTTCTCTAAAACGAAAACTAGTACACTGAAATATGTACATATATTCGCTCCAAGCAAGAGAGGAAGACTCCTAAATTATCGGCAATTACGTCAGTCTTTTTCCCAGCCAGCTGGTTCGTCGTCCCTTCAATGTACGCCCTCTCCAAGTCCATTTTGGAGTATTAAAACGACCATGTCATCTTCATCAACAGCGCATCTTTTTAAATCGATCATATATATTGCTTTTCAGTTTCATCAATTAGCTAGGTTGGTCGTTTTTCTTATTTCCTCACAACTAATTAATTGCCCTGACTTATCTTTCCTTTATCCAATCAAAATATTGGTTCGACTATTTTCCGATTACATGGCCGCACACGCAAGCTAGGTTGGTCGTTTTTCTTATTTCCTCACAACTAATTAATTGCCCTGACTTATCTCTCCTTTATCCAATAAAATATTGATTCTACTATTTTTTCGATTACATGGCACACACGCAAGTCACACATGCACACACCATTATACACACAGCACCACACTCATACCTCGTATATGCGGCCCTTAGCACACTTTAAGAGACGAGAACTAATGACACGTCCCTAATCTCACTGTAATCCTGTTATAAGCCTGCATGTGCGTATCATGGGCATCAAATATGAACCCTGGTGAATGAAGTCATGCATCACTATTTGTTCATGTTAGAAAGCAGTGTGGTCTATTAAAAGTTTAAAATTCAACCAAACATCCATTACGAATAAAAGCGTTAAGAAACTTATTATATGTTACCTTTAAAATTTAGTTAAATAAAAAGCATAATGGGAAAGAACCGGTACATGCGGTGCTAGAGTCTTAAAATTTCAGTCGACAGGAATATGACAAATAAAGGAATAGGAATAGATGCACATGTAAACTCATACGATTTTTTTTCAAGCGGTTTGAGTGGATGAAAATTTTTCTATGTTTGCTCTTTACAACTTGTAGGAAAAAAATTGTTTGGTTTTCCTATATCTCATTTCTATAAATCAAATGACATCTATAGGAATTAAAAATCCTTACGAATTCAAATCTTTTGTTTTTTCCTTCAAACCGAACCAGCCCTAAGTCTTTACTCTATCCACAAGAACTCAAATCTTTATATGTATGAATATTATGTATATGCAAGTGTGTTTTTGATAAAATTTTAGCAAGCTCAAAGAGCTTTTGCTAGTCTCCGTGTATTTAAGTATGTGTTAGGGCTGCACTCGCAGGTTTTGAGGCTAGCGTGCTTCATAGCAGGGGCGGATCGAGGACGGGGTTGCGCCTTGGACTGAGTTGCTCATTCAAACCTAAAATAGTTTGATTTTGCTTCTTGGACCTCTTTTGTTCTAATTGAGATCATAGTTTTAGACTAAGCATCATATACGTTAAAAGGGCTACATGGGCTCGCCCTGGGCTGCAGCCCGGGCTCTAGATCCGCCCTGCTTCATAGTGATGTGTGCACACGTCTTTATATAAAAATTTTAAAAGGATAATAATTATTGTGATGAACTATAAAGGACGATATACAGTTATACATAATATAGATTCGTATATATCGGCCACTAGCCAGAATTGCAATTATGGGAATGCCTAACCTACTATCTTGGATTTTTAAATTAAGTAAATATTTTTGATTTTCTTTCTATCCTATTTATTTATATGGAATGTCATATAATGTTTATATTATTTGAAATATTTCTGGTTCTTGATTTAGGCCTTGTTTGGCATTTTAGCCGAGAGACTAAAGATTAGTCCCTGAACTAAAAATTTTAGTCCCATCCTGTTTGGTTACAGGGACTAAAATGGACTAAAGCTCATTAATTGCACTATATAAAGACCATGTTACTCCTATGTAGTCATGGAAGTTGAAAATACAAATTGGAGCCATATGTAGCCATGGCTGCTCAAATATCAACGACTATCTTGCCCAAACTACAGTGACACAAGCAATCTCAACAGTACCTCATTTCTTGATTACAGAAGCAGACACTAGTGGAGAACGCAACAATAGTTCCGGTTGGCAACCCTCAGTAGTTCCGGATGTCAAACCGGGACTATGAATCCTGGACTAGAGATCGCCATATCTAGTCTCGGTTGGAGCCACGAACCGGTACTAAAGATGGCGGAGCCACGTGACCGGCTCCGCCATCTTTAGTCCCGGTTGGTGGCTCCAACCGAGACTAAATATTTTTTATTTTTTTAATTTGCTCCTTTCTCCAGCAGTGTTGCTGCCTATATATTACACACACACACACACACATATATATATATATATATTATATTACACATATACATATTTTACACACATATATTTATATATATATATATGCAACATGCATATATATATAAATATATAATTTACACACATATAAATGAACTTAAGAAAGGAAATATATACATATATTACCAAAATATGTACACGTATGTACAATACCACATATATTTCGTATGTTACAAAACATTGTCTATTTTGTGGATCCGGTGGTTAAGTTACTTAAATGAAAGTAGAACTCCCCGCGGGATCAATGGTCTACTCATTTATAAATCCCATCAATTCTTCCTGAGCAGCTTGTATGAAAGTCTCGTGGGGGAGGTTGTCTCTTACTCACATAAGCTGTCATTAATTCGAATAAACGAGAAACAAATATATGAAGTGAATAAGAAATTGAGACATAATGTATGAATGGCTGTTATACGTACATCTATATCGTCGATAGTTGTGACATCGGTCACAAAGCGGTGAATGTAGTCGCAGACGTAGTATCCGTATAAGTTGGTGCCCTGTGACTATTTTGCACACTAAAGGAGAAACGACGACATATTTAATATATATTTCATATTTTAGAACAAAGTAATGATTCAAAACAACTTTGGAGCATGTTACTCACTGGAAAGTTCATCCTCACAGAGAGCTTATCTTTCCAATTTCCGCGAATATTCACCCGAAGTCGTTCCCATGCCCTACGTGCAGTTGGAAGTTAGCTAGTAATTATTCAAGAACCGCATATATGCAATAGCAAGTAAGATATATGGCATTACCATTGAGTACGTGGTAATTATTCGAGAACCGCAATAGCAATAGCAAATATCTTTGAGTACGTCAACTCTGGTTTATCAATTGAGTCAAAGACATGGATCCGCGAGTGATCCATGTCAATTACTAACAGAACCCAGTGGAATCTGTAAATTGGTTTAGATGACACATATGAAAATTTATATATGCACGGGATTGAAATCGGTCGGAAGGAAGACAAAACTTATGCAATGTTGTAGGGCAGAAGGATAAACGACCGGAAGTGGTTCTGCACCAGCGCATTGTATATGTTGTCCACTATTGGATCAGAAAATTGATCAACCAATACGTCGTTAATTTTGCGTGGATCCATGAATCCATGTTTGGTATAGTCGTGGTTGTTGCAGTATTGGATCACCATTCTACAACGGTTAAAAAGAATTTTAGTCATCTAAATACAAGGAGGTAAGAACCGAAATAACAGAACGATACTTATAGAACCCGCGTGGCTAGAAGTGAGACGTCAAGGGCATCAAGCTGGTACAGGTCGAATATGTCTTCAAATCGGATATACAAGTGGTCACCTCCATCAAAGAAATAGTGCAGTGAATATCTGCCTGTTACCATCTCTCCACCCTTGCTGGATTCTTGCATGTACCACTTGTGGAAGCGGTACATCTGTGTAGGTAGCTTTTTCACTTGATCCGGCTTTACAAGAGGTTTTCCAAGTTTGAACTTGTATTTCAGCGGAGCCTTCGTCAGGGGAGCACGGCCGTGTAATTGATCCATTGAAATTCCAGCAGATTCCATAAACTGTCTTAACTCTGATCTAACATTTGGAATTGTGCTGAACTCCAGAGGTTTCTGAGGCTACATGCCGAGCTGGGATACATCTTTGCCCGTTCTCTTCGCCTTGCCAGCAGCCTTTCGAATAGTCCTGTCGTAGTCGGACTGCAGTTGAGGTTGCGGTTCAGGCTGTGGCGTTAGGTACGTCTTCTTGAAGAAGTCCTTGGTCTCCTGGGGGATTTCAGCAGGCTTCTCGGGGGACTTCTTTCTGAAGTGGGCCTTGACTTCAGCTTGGACGGCCTCGTGCAGCTCCTTTGGAGTCATGTCATACGTCGTTTTCTTTGGGACTGGTGGGAACGGGTCAAGTTTA
Source organism: Oryza australiensis (assembly GCA_019925245.2). Classification (NCBI taxonomy): domain Eukaryota; kingdom Viridiplantae; phylum Streptophyta; class Magnoliopsida; order Poales; family Poaceae; genus Oryza; species Oryza australiensis. Next base: position 626,494 of record JAIFGZ020000322.1, read on the forward strand.
GGCCTCTTGCTTCTTGGTCCACTGGTTGACATTGACCGCGTGGCTCGAGATGTTGTCTGTTTAGGAGTCGGTGCTCGTTGTGGCGATGAAGGAGACTGAGAAGGCGATGGAGTTGGAGATGACCATTTAGGAGTTGGTGCTCGTGGAGGCGACGCAGGAGGCAGAGGAGACGAAGGAGGCTGAGGAGACGGTCCACATGGAGGCAACACCGGTGGAACGATAGGAGACGCTGTTCGTCCTGGGAATATGATGAAGGGCTTCCTCCAAAGAAATATTCCATGAGTTGTTTCTCCTAGCATCATCTCCCCATCTCCTTCGGGGATATCCAGCTCGAGATTTTCGTAGCCTCGTTCCACCTGTTCAACTTCCACTTTTGAGTACGCAGGTGGAACGGGCTTGCAGTGGTAGGTACCATCTCGTTCTACTGGAATCGCCATGCCTGAGGCAACTTGTTCAAGAAGATTGCTTATTAGTTAGTAATGAACCTTGATTTTCAAGTTATTCAAGAAAATATACAACATAAAAGTACGAACATACCTTTATTGTTATGTTCTTGAGCGGAATGTGCAGCTCACACGGTGTTCGTTGCATGATGTCATCAATGGGGCATGGCAGACACGCTTGAGCTTGTGGGGCCAACTCACCTTCATTCCCTGTTGACACGTAGCTGCTGCGCTGCTGCTAGAGTTGAGCGTTGTTGCTGGATCTGGTGTTGGCTAATCCAATGGCTCCGCTCCTCTGCCAACATCTGGTTCAGCCTTTCGTCCACAATTTGATCAATCTGCGAGATCCACATCTCCATTTCAGCGAACCTCGCATCGTGCTCTCGCTTGGTCCTCATGCGGCTCCTGTATGTCTCGATGTCAGCTTGAAACCCATATTTTCAGGGAACGACGCCTTCTCCTCGCGTACGTCCCGGATGCTCTGGGTTTTGGAGGGCGAGCGTTAGCTCGTCCTTCTCTCTATCGGGCCTGAACGAGCCTGATGAAGTGGCCTTCACCGCCTCCTCCAATCTTCGGCCGGCTTCTTGGATTTCTTCGCCGAAGATAAATGTGCCATCTATGGGATTAAGTGAGCCGCCGTGAGCATAGAACCAATGCTTTGATCATTCCGGCCAGTTGGCTGTGCCTGGAACGATATCTCGCGCTTCAAGGTCGGCTTCCATTTTCTCCCATTTCTGCATTGCTTTCTGATAGCTGCCTGACCCAAGCCTATGATGATATTTTTTCTTGGCTGCGTTGGCCTTGTTCTTCTCAATTAGGGCTTGCGCTTTTTCCCCAGTCTTACGTACCATGAAGGCCTCCCAGTGATCTCTGAGCTTTGGGAACTTGTCGAAGTCTGGGGTCTGGCCCTTCAAGATGTATTTCTTGTGTAACTCTTTCTTATAGTTCTTGAAGAGCTTAGCCATCTTCTTTAATGTCCAATCCTTGACCTTTCCCTGATTGGAGTCTGGGATGATGAACGTCTGCAGCATTGTCGTCCAGAGCATCTCTTTCTCTGTGTCCGGGAGATAGCTCTCCTCATCTCCTCCTGTCCTTGATCGCCTCCAATTGACAACACTGATGGGCACGTGGTCCCTCACCACCCATCCGCTGTGTGCCACAAACTTCCTTGTGGCGTTCGCTAGGGCACTTAGTCGACCGTCCGGTGCTACTTCTGTTATGACGTGTCGACCCTCAATGTGTTTGCTGACTCCACGTTGCCCGCGTGCCCTCTTCTGTCCAACTGATGAGGAGCCCTCATTCCCCTCGTTGAGGTATTGATCTGGATCCTCGGTCCCCTCCTCAGTGTAAAACTGTGTGCTACCGTGTGCAATCTCGTCAAGGAGAAACTGTTCGTCGTCACGATCAACCATTTGATTGTTGTGGGTTTGAGGACTTAATCAAATAATTTTGAAAAGGAAAAAAATTATTCGGCTAATACATGTATCAATTATTCAGGGAAATCATGTATGTCTACATAGAAAAAACATAGACAAAAAGAAGAAGATGGAAAAAAATAGATGAAATCCGGCAGACACTACGTTCTATATTTTCCTTCTTCTCCTTTGTTTCTCTATCCCTAACCCTAACCCTATTCAGGGAGAGGAGAGGATAGAAATAGGACGTTGCATGTCGAGCTACATTCATTTGACCGAACGAATGACCAACCGAACGAACGATCGAACGAGCGACCGACCGAACGAAACTCATTCATTCGTTCGTTCGTTCACATCCGTTCGTTCGTTCTATCGCCTGGAGATAAGAGGAGAGGAGAGAAAGAGAGGAGGATGACGTGAGGAGATAAGGTGGAGAGGAGTGGAAGTGGAGAGGAGAGGATAGAAAGAGGACGTTGCATGCCGAGCTACGTTTGTTTGGCCGAACGAATGACCGAGCGAACGAACGACCGACCGAACGAACGACCGACCGACCGAAACTCATTCATTCGTTCGTTCGTTCATGTTTGTTTGTCCGTTCGTTCTATTGTCTGGAGATAAGAGGAGAGGAGGGAGAGAGGAGGATGACGTGAGGGAGATAAGGTGGAGAGGAGAGGATAAAAAGAGGACGTTGCATGCTGAGATACGTTCGTTTGACCAAACGACCGACCGACTGAAGGAACGAACGACCGACCGACCGACCGACTGAACGAAACTCATTCGTTTGTTCGTTCGTTCACGTTTGTTCGTTCGTTCGTCCGTTCGTTTGTCCGTTCGTTCGTTCACGTCCGTTCGTCCGTCGTTCGTTCACGTCCGTTCGTCCGTTTGTTCACATTCACAATTTAAACATAAAGTCCATTCATATATAAAGTCATCCATTTAACATCAAAAGTCCATATTTACATAAAGTCAATTTATACATAAACATTCCATTCAATTCAAAATTCTAAAATTCACAATAATTCATCCATTATAATTCACAATTCACATTCAAAATTCACAAATCACATTCACAATTTAAACATAAAGTCCATTCATATATAAAGTTATCCATTCAACATCAAAAGTCCATATTTACATAAAGTCCATTTATACATAAACATTCCATTCAAAATTCTAAAATTCACAATAATTCATCCATTATAATTCACAATTCACATTCATAAGTTCACATTCACATCAAAATTAATTCACATAATTTCACATTTTGATCCATCCAAATGTGAGGCGGGGAGGCGAGAGGGCGGCGGTGGCGAGGAGGTGGCGACGGTAGGAGGCGGAGGGGCGGTGGCGTCGGGGGAGGTAGGGGGCGGGCGTCGAGGGGAAGCGCGGCGGCGGCGGTGGCGTGTGTGTGTGTGTTGGGGAGGGAGGGCGAGGCGGCGGCGCGCGCGTGGGGAGGCGTGCAAGGCGTGTGGCGGCGTGCGTGCGGCGACGACGGCAGCGGTGATGCCTCCCCGGCCCCAAAACCCCGAAACCCTAAACCCTACATATATATTATCACAAAGAGGCGCGGAGGCGGCGGCTAACTGCGGTTGAGTGTCCTCGGCGACGGTGGCGCGACGGCTTTCGGCTTTCGGCCGCGGCGGCGAAGACAGTGTTGAAGACGCGGAGCATCGGCGTCCTAGGGTGTTCGGCGACGGCGACGAAGATGATGAACGGTTTGCAAAAACGGCTAAGTGTTTGGATCCTAGTGCGGCCGGTTGAAGCCAACAACCGGGACAAAGATAGGATCTTTAGTCCTGTTGGAGCCACCAATAGGGACTAAAGATGGTGGGGCAGCCACGTGGCGAGTAGGTGGACATCTTTAGTCTCGCTTTAAGCCATCAACGGGACTAAAGATGTTTTCCGCATATCCAAATTTATCTTTAGTCCCGGTTTGTGTCAAAAACCGGGATTAAATATTTCAACAGTTTTAAATTATAATCATCATATTCAAAACTATTTTAAATTTATATAATAATATATAATTAACATATGGCCTATTTGAAAAATATTATAAATTTAAATAATAACATATAATTAACAATTGTCATATTCAAAACTATATTAAAATTTAAAAATAATGTATAATTAACATGTTGCCTATTTGAAAAATATTATAAATTTAAATAATAACATATAATTAACATTTGTCATATTCAAAACTATTTTAAATTTAAATAATAATATATAATTAACATATATACTATTTGAAAAATATTATAAATTTAAATAATAACATATAATTAACATTTGTATTATGGAGTATTAATATTATAAATTCAAAACTATTTTAAATTTAAATAATAATATACAATAATTTAAATATGAAAATTTACAATAATTTATAATAAATTCAAATGATAACAATAATATTCAATAATTTAATTTAATTTACATCGTCCATACATAAATTTAGCTAAGTGACGTCACATACTTTCTCCGCACAATTGTTCCTTCCTTATGATCATTGCGTGAGTAAGGAGTGTCCTCATTTGATAGGAGGATGCTCGGGTCAACCTCCACCATGAACGAGGTTGCCCGTCAAACTGATCATAATCATCGTCAGTTCTATCCTCGACTCCCACGATTTTTATTTTGCCTGGGAGAACCACATGACGCTTTGGCTCGTCGGACCCTTTTCCCTTCTTTGCTTTGCTAGACATATCCTTGGCATAGAAAACTTGTCGTACATCATTGGCAAGGACGAAGGGTTCGTCTGAGTATCCAACCTTGCTCAGGTCGACCGTTGTCATTCCACTTGCATCAATGGTTACGCCTCCACCACTGAGCCTAACCCACTGGCACCGAAACAGAGGGACCTTTAGAGGTACATAGTCCAGCTCCCATATGTCATCGATGTTGCCGTAATATGTGCTAGCCGTACCGTCGTATCCCATAGCATCGATGCGGACAGCGCTGTTCTGATTCGTGCTCTTTAAGTCTTGGGCCCATGTGTAAAATGTGTACCCATTGATTTCATATGCCTGGAATGTGGTGATCGAGCAAGATGGTCCCCTCGCCAAGAAGGCTAGTTGTTGGTCAATGCTCGCGTTGCCCATGAGACATTGTCGTAGCCTAACAGGGAATACATCGATGTGATGGCGTGTAATCCAGGCATCCGTCTTACCGATGTTTTTCGAGTGAATAATCGCCAAGTGCTCCTCGATGTAAGGAGCCACCAAGGAAGATTGTTGCAACACGGTCCAATGTGCTTTCCTGTACAAGTCATTGTCTATGTTCATTATTGCCTTCCTTCCAAGAGTTCCCTTCCCCCGTAGTCTACCTTCATGGATTGATTCAGGCACCCCGATGGGACGAAGGTCTTCAATAAAGTCGACACAAAACTCAATCACCTCCTCTGTTCCATATCCCTTGGCGATGCTGGCCTCCGGAATAGAACGGTTAAGGACGTACTTCTTTAGAACACCCATATACCTCTCGAAAGGGAACATGTTGTGTAGGAATACCGGACCAAGGATACAGATCTCTTTGACAAGGTGGCATAGGAGATGCGTCATGATATTGAAGAAGGAAGGCGGAAAGATCATCTTAAAGCTGAGAAGACATTGGACCACATCATTTTGAAAGGCTTCTAGTTTGTCTGGATCGATGATCTTTTGTGAAATTGCGTTCAGGAAAGCACATAGCTTTGTTATTGTTGCCTGGACATTATCAGGAAGGATACCCCAAATTATAACGGGAAGCAGCTGTGTCATCAGCACGTCGCAGTCATGGGACTTTAGATTTGTGAACTTCTTATCCTTCGTGCTTATTATTCCCTTTATATTTGAGGAGTATCCAGACGATACCTTGATGCTCTCCAGGCATTCAAACATTATTTCCTTCTCTGCCTTGCTCAGAGTGTAGCTGGCTGGACTTAGGTATTGGGCTCCTTTCTCCTTTGGTTGCGGGTGAAGGCCGTCGCATTGAGCCATATGTTTCAGATCGTTACGTGCCTCAAGTGTATCTTTTGATTTTCCGTATACACCTAGGAAGCCCAGCATGTTTATGCAAAAGGTTCTTGGTGAGGTGCATCATGTCGATTGTGTGGCGGACGTCCAAGACTTCCCAGTAGGGCAACTCCCAAAAATTGACTTCTTCTTCCACATCGCCGCGTGACAACCTTCACTTGCTATAGGTTGGTTGCCGAGTTCCTTTCCAAATACTACTTTGATGTCTTTCACCATGGCAAACACGACCTTTTTGTTGTGATGCTTTGGCTTAGTACGATGGTCTGCCTTTTGATCAAAATGTTTGCCCCTTCTCCGGACAGGGTGGCTTGCAACAAGAAAGCGACGATGGCCCAAGTACACTACCTTCTTACAGTATTTCAGGTACATACACTCGGTCTCATCCATACAATGGGTGCAAGCAATTGTATCCCTTGTTTGACTTTCGGATAGGTTGCCAAGTGTAGGCCAATCGTTGATGGTAACAAATAACAACCCTCGTAGGTTAAACTGCTCCTGTTTATCCTCATCCCACATGGGAACACCTTCTTTCTTCCACAGTAGTTTTAGATCTTCGATCAGCGGTCTCAGGTACACATCGATGTCGTTACTAGGTTGCTTCGGGCATTGAATAATAACCGGCATCTGAATGTACTTCCGCTTCAGACATAGCCTAGGCGGGAGGTTGTAGATACACATCGTTACAGGCCAAGTGCTATGCCTGCTGCTCATCTCTCCAAAAGGATTTATGTCGTCCGTGCTTAAGCCGAACCTTAGGTTTCTTGCATCCTCGCCGAAGTCTTTAAATGTTCTGTCGATGTTTCGCCACTGTGACCCATCGGTGGGATGTCTTAGCATGCCGTCTTGTAGGCGTTCTTCCGCGTGCCAGAACATCATCCTTGCATGCTCCTTGTTCCTGAATAGACGCTTCAGCCGTGGTATTATAGGAAAATACCACATCACCTTAGCAGGAACCCTTTTCTTCGAAGGCCATCCGTCAACTTCGCCTGGATCATCTCGTCTGATCTTGTATCGAAGTGCTTTACAAACCGGACATGCTTCTAGGTTCTCGTACTCCTCACCGTGGTAGAGGATACAATCGTTAGGACATGCGTGTATCTTCTGTACCTCCAGTCCTATAGGGCAGACTAACTTCTTAGCCTCGTACGTTGATTCCAGCAATTCGTTTCCCTTTGGAAGAATGTTCTTTACAAGTTTTAGTAACTCGCCAAATGCTTTGTCACTGACACCATTTTTGCCCTTCCATTACAAGAATTCCAGCGTGGTACCCAACTTTTTATGCCCCTGTTCACAACTTGGGTACAAGGACGTTTTGTGGTCCGTCAACATACGCTCCAATTTCTACACCTCCTTTTCACCTTCGCAGTCCCCCTATACGTCGCGCAACATCTGACCAAGGTCATCAGACCCATCGTTTTCTTCAGCATCCCCGTCCGCCTCACCTGCTGTATTCTCTTCAAACCCATCATATTGACCATAGTCCGGAATGTTGTCATCTTCTTCTTCATCTTCTTCCATTGCAACCCCCATCTCTCCGTGCGATGTCCAGCAATTGTAGTGAGGCATGAATCCTGACTGAAACAAGTGGGTATGAATAATTCTTGATGTCAAATACTTCTTCTCGTTTTTGCACTTTTTGCATGGACAACGTATGAAACCCTTCTGCTTATTGGCATTGGCCACACTCAAAAAATAATGCACGCCTTGAATAAACTCTGTCGACCGTTGATACGCGTTGTACATCCAATGCCGATCCATCTACATGGAATGCACAAAAATCATTAAAAAAATCCATGAAATTCAAACCATTTAAATATTATTACAATAATTATATATATATGCAATCAGACAATAATAGAGAGTATATCAAGATGTCCTCCTACACAGCTACAATTATGACGGTGATGCACGAGTACTACTACTACACGAGCTCAAACACAATAACCTTACTTTTCTAACCTACTATCAAATTTTCTATATTTTTTCTTTGTCATCTATTTTATAACTTTTTTGTCCAAAAGATTCTCTTTCATCATTTTCCATAAATATTTTGCGAGATAGAATTGTACGTACTAAATTCCTAGAAATGTAACGTGTAAGCATACTTTTTTTATCTCTATATTTTCCCTAACTTTTTTCTCAACACAATGTAATGTGCTTAGCAAAATAATTAGTCCAAACAAATTTTCTCTCTCCTCATGTTTAAAAAAAATCTAGAGATGAAGATGTATTAAAAACAACCGTAAAATGCGAAGTGCTAAGCATAGATCATAAGAGGAAGAAGTTGCTAACCTTGTAGATAGCAAAGATTTGTGTATTATCACCAAAACAAAATCACAAAAAAATTTGGCAGCACCTCCCCTCTAGCTAGAGAAAAAGTTTGAAGACAAGTGTAGCTGGCTCGGGCTGAAGGAGGAAGAAGGAGTATAAAAAACAAATCATCTTTAGTTCCGGTTGGTGTTACCAACCGGCACTAAAGATCAAAATTATATTTAGTGTCGGTTGGTAACACCAACCGGGACAACAAATAGCATCTTTAGTCCCGGTTAGTATTACCCACCAGGACTAAAGATGCTGCCAGAGGCCGTCAGAAGTTGTCAGAGCGTCGGACATCTTTAGTCCGGTTGGTAACATCAAGCGGGACAAAAATAGCATCTTTAGTCTCGGTTGGCATTACCAAGGACTAAAGATGCCCGACGCTCGACAACCTCGACAATATTTAAACCGGGAGTAAAGATGATCTTTAGTCCCGGTTCGTGTCACGAACCGGGACTAATATTCCTAGATATCCGTTCCCTTTTTAAAATGGGACTAGAAATATTTTTTAGTCCCGGATACTATTCAAACCGGAACTATTGTGGATTTTGATACTTCAACCGAAAATGGTTTCTCCAGTAGTAAGAACTTGCTTTCTAAATTTTTCAGCACTATAGTAATCCTATTTTGATACAGAACTTGTTTCCTAAATTTAGTTAGTGTTCTACTTCCATTGTCTCAACTACCATGTCACTTTTTATCAACTAATAAATAAGTAATTCTAGCCTTTCTAGTCTCTATGAACTTAGACAAATTTAATGAAATTCAGTGAGGAAAATTAGATGCAAAATGCTTATTCGATAAGTCATCTATGATGCTTGGGTCTCCGGTGACACCATTCCACATGCATAATAAGCGGCGACGCGGAGCGAGCAGTGGGCGGAAGCTCAGCGCACGAGGCGCGGAACCAGCGGTAGCGCGGGGCGCAGGCCGCAGGGCACGAGATCGGCGGCGACGGGGGGCCCAAGATTAGCGGCAGCGAGGGCCGTGGGGCACTACACCGGCACGACGGGGGCGCGGGACCCGTGGCGCCGCGGGGCGAGCAGTGGCCGGTGCGGGGTGGAGCAGTGGGCAGCGCGGGGTGGAGCAGTGTTCGGGAGGATGTGGATTGTGCGGTGTGGCGCTATGGGAGAGAGAAGCTGGGTGGTGAGGGCATCCAGTAGAAACTAGAGTTTTAGTCCCAATTAACACTTTCATTAGAAACTAATGGACTAATGGTATTTTTTAGTCCCTTTTAGTTTTTCTGTTTGAGATTTTTGGGACTAAAATGAAATATCTAATGCTGTTAGTCCCTCAACCAGATACTCCTAAGATCTTGGCTGACAACTTTCATATAATTAAAATCCTAACTCCCGTTAGATGATTTCCTATAACTCATTTAGTTTACGTAACCGATATCATGAAGGCTCTTTCTGAATGTACCGCTACAAATAAAGTTCCTTAGTTTACCGTAAACACATTTTCTAAACTATTAAAAAAATACATTTTTAAAAAACTAAGTAAATTTATTTTTAATTTTATAATAATTTAAACTTAATTAATAATATGTTAATAATATGCTAATGACTTTGTCTAATTTGAGGTGACAATGAAATTGTCAGCATGTCGCACAAAGAACGCAGCCTGAGATCCTATACCGTGTCGCAATAAGAGACGAGTCTTCCTTTACGAAAAACTCTCATAGTTAATTTGCATGCTTAATTGCATATGAAAGTTTATCTTTATACCTGACATGATCCAAGTTTATCTCATAAAGGTACACATATATATCGTATTGTATGGGTTCTGGATATATATCTCCTTCCTCATCAGTATTATAATTTGTATATTTAAAATATTAAAGAAATATTGTCACATCTAATTAATAACCATCCGGACCACCCACCTTTACCAGTATTTTATTGTCTCGTGTTTATCACGACATCGTGAGTAATATTAGTGGCCACACAATATGTATATCAACCAACAATTGCCTAATACCTAAATTGTGACTATTTGTTGCTGTTGGGTAGATTTGACGCCCCTAAAAGTAGTTTTAGTCATACAGAACTATATCTGTCAAGCTTCAGTTGTATGTAATATACTACCTTGATTTTCAAACTTCGTTTTCAAATATAAGATGCTGTTAATTTTTTTATAATATTTGATCATTCATCTTATTAAAAAATTAGATAAATATTATTTATTTTATTATAACTGATTTTATCATCAAATAAAATATAATCTTAACTAATATTTTTATATATTTATAATAAATTTATGAATAAAACCAATGGTCACAAAAATTAAATGGTGTCATATATTTTGAAAAAGAGGTAGAATAATTTTAGCTCATTTAAACTTCAATTTTGTTATTACTAGACACATACCCATGGGATGCAACAGAATATAGGAAACATGGTGCAATTTCTTCTCTTATACTTTTATTTTTTTTCAGTTTTATTGAGCATTTTATTTGATGTGGGATGAGGTGAAAACTGAGTGGCTTTTTGTGAGACGAGCGATGGGATGGGAATGGGAAGAAGACTACTTTATTTTCTATCCAAATTTGAATATTATCCATGCAATATTGTAATTTTTTTACTAATTGTAAGTGTCAGAGCAAGAAGCTCCTCTATCGGGGAGGCAAGACACCCCTTTGAGAGTTAGACTAGGATACAGGTTTCGAGCTCGTGCTTAGGTGCGCGTGTGTGATAGAGACAAAGTGTTTATACAAGTTTGGGTCGTACGGATGCGTAATACCATATTCCTGTGGTCTTACTTTGGCTGATGAAGTTGATTACAATATGAGTTTATGAGGTGTTCTAGATGGGAGAGGATGAACCCCTCTTCTCTAAGTTAGAAGATTTCAATCTACTTAGACTATTCCAATTCTTCGAACCCTTTTCTCAGTGCCATGGATCCTCTTTTTATATGTCAAGGGGAGTCCACGGTACCCATGCATGCATGCGGAAGTGGGGCCCAATCCACAGGGGTTGGTATGCTTGGTTTCTTCCTTATCCCTCTAAGTAGGTCGGCCGGATGGGATGGGCTCACCTACCAGCTGACATGTGGAGCAGGGCGGCAGAAATCTTCATCATAGTTGTCATTGGGCCCACTTGTCAGCCATCGAAGCTGATAAAGGGGGACTCATGGGGTGAGTGTTGTGAGCGTGACACGTCACACACTTTTTTCTCCGGGGCGATGTAGGCGCGTGAGAGGCAGCATGCACGGCCATGTCTCCCACGTCACCCGAGATTTGCCCACAGGATTCGTATCACCCTACAATTAATCCACAACGATGGGGTAAAGTAACACATAGGACCTAGTCAAATCCCCTTAATGGAGTGGATTCCTTTGGGAACACCTCGAGTCCTGTCGCTATCCTAGGGACGCAGATCCATCTATGGCAGACGTCGGGGCCCAGGGGTAGCAAAGACTTGTCCTTGAGAAACCGCCATCCTCAAGTCACCTTCGTGAGTTCGGGGCAGTGGTTGGCATCGTGCGCCATCTTCCCCTTGATCCGAGGTGGGGCCCACAATGCCCCGAGCATGTGATGGAGTGGGAATCTGTAAGTGTCAATGTGAACATATCTCCTATGTTCGGGTTCGTGATATACGAAAATACCATATACCTAATGATATATGGAAAGATATCCTTTGATTAAGGAAATACGACGAGTTTAGAAGAAAATCGTCTTCTCGGGATATAAGGTGTCAGAGTCCTATTCGGGGAACACAAGATCTCCTTAGCCCATATCCTGTTCTATTTATCCGAGTCCTACTTGGAGAAGAAGGTAATCAACACTATAAATCCAAGGCCCCCTCATGGAGAGAGGGGCATCGAATTACAAGCCATAGCCACCGGCCATATCGAGAGACAATTTGGAGGAAAATTGAAGCCCAATTCATCGATAAGATCTTGCTAAGTTGTACTCAGCGAGATCTATTCAGTAGATTGCCTAGCTAATCTATTATTCCCATTGTAATCTGTGTGCTACTCCCTATATATACATATAAACAGGATTAGGGCTATTACTCTTTTTAGAGGGCCCGAACCAGTATAAGTCCTTGTCCCTTGTCCTCTTGATATGATCTCGCGTATACCTTGGATCCGATGTTTCCTATACTCTACAAATACTGCAGGTGGTATAACCCGTCGATAGAACCCTCGTTCCCACTTCTCTAACAATAAGTTTATTCTATGTTCAAATGTTTAAGTTACAATAATTTATTATCCAACCTTCTAAATGAGGGCAGCGGCGTTCCAATTGGTCCAAGTCGGAACCGTCGTCTTCTCGGTGTTCGCTGCCGTCCTAATTGCCACATCCTTGCCCCCATTGAGAACGAGGTTACAACAACGAAACATGCGGATGAGCTTGCTACGACGGCCATCTCTCCGGTCTATACCGAGAACGAGGTGCCGACAATCCATTCTACCGACGGGATTCCTAGGACGACCAATCTCCTGGCTTTCGCCGAGAAACAAACGTCGACAAGGAAACACGTTGAAAAGGATTTCAATACCCGGTGTCCGATCCACAAGACTTCCACTCATCCTTTGGTTGAGTGTCGGATCATACTTCAAGTGAAAGCTGAGCTTGTCGTTTGCAAGCATCATGGGATTCAGCGCACTTCTCCGTACAAGGCGTGGTATCCTATTCACAAATCCAAGAGCCACCCTCTGATAGGATGTAACATATTCCTCAAGATCACAAAATCTAGTACCTCATTATCTCACTGAGGTTCTCCATCTTCTTATTATCCGACTCTCATCGTAAGCAATCTGACGACGCATCCATGAATGACAACACATTGGCTGATACAGATCGGACGGTTGGGTACATCAATTTAGATCCCCATGAGCCATCTGTTCTTCACGGCTTGGACGACCCAAAATCATCGGGGTTGAACTCTGTCCATGACATGAACATGATCGAAGGAGTGGCCCATGACCTAGGCGAAGACAACCATACCTGGGACACCATCGAAGAGGGAGAAATCCACTCCCGAAACAAGACTCCTTACCCGACCGAGCCTGTTCGTGTGCCTACTGAACACCTGACCAACATCAACAATCTACTGCAACAAGCTCCTTTGGACCTAGTAATCAACCCTGATGCAGATGCTTGGTTGGAATGCATCAAGTCTACCATCGCCAACCTCAATTCCGCCTTCAGGGCTATTGCAGATCCACCTATTCCTGAGGAACCCCCTCAGAATGGTGAGGTTCTAAAGGAAGTGGATGGCGCCAACAGCCCAAACACTAGGAACAACAAACCCCGCCTCCTCGAGAACGCTCCGCGGTGATGACAGGCTTGAAAGATGCCTTCTCATCAAGAAGCTCATGATCTCCACGACCAGTTGAACGACCAAAGGTAAGAGTGATAGAACCAACACGAGTTCGAACACCAACAACCCCGCGACCATCATTGCAGGGACTGACGTCGGGATGACAACCACAACCATGATGACCGCAACGACCATCGATATCGCCATGACTGACAAAGTCGCTGAGACGAGAATGATCACACAAGCCACACGGCTGCCAACCACCCTTCTACCCAAAGGCGGATGTCGAGGCTTCAAACCTTCCCTTTGAGAAGTTAGATGGCCTTCCAAATTCCGTCCTGTTATAGTAAAAAAATACGATGTCAGCACTCATCTAGAGGAATTTAGTCTACTGGTGAGAATTTATAAGCTAGGCAATAGAGAGGATTTCTATGGTTGATGCTCTAGATAGATGATAATTGCTTTACTCTACTTACTTACTTCGGGTGCTGGCTTACACTCGGTCTGCCGAGTGACTCCGGCCTAAAGCTCTACGACGTACCCAAACGGCCTACCTCTACAACCATGGAGTAGGCAGCAAACAAAGGTAAACCCTAGCCTAGACACCATGTCTATGCTATTGATTACTACTCTAGTCTTGTCCGAGAACTCCCATCTTCATCAGGGGTCTTAGACTAGAGCACCCACGAATAGATGATGATCCCGTAAGTAAACGAAGTAAAATAATTACTCAATGAAAAGGAATGCAACCATAGGAAATTATGAACACTAACTTGATTGAATAAGCATCCATTGTGGTACAAGATCGAAGGTCGGTACTGAGATACCCGGCACTCCTCCGGACTACCCGTCACTCCCTACCCTATTTTCTAAGTATTAGAGAAGTAGGGCTACGCCTTTGGAATGGAGCTTTGATCTTCTTGTGTTGTGTGTTGAGAGTGAAGTGAAGCTCCCCTTTTATAGCCTTCAAATGGCGGTTGATAGGTTGGTTTCTCCCCGATAAACATGCATAACCGTCATTAGGGATGTATGACGAGTCGCCCTGTGGAAGGTGGAGATGAGGGGGCAGGCTGGTTTGGCCGAACCCTGGCCACCGCCTCTCTCCACCGCCTTTCACTAGTGGATGACAGGTGGGCCCCTTAGTCGGTTCCTAGGTGTTTGGCCCTACTTTGAGTCGGTTTCAGCTGACTTGTGGGCCCTCCAATCCGTGGGGATGCTGACGTGGCGAGCGTCGATTGGTTGGAGTTATGTTTCTTCGCCACATAAGCATGCTTTTGCTCCATTTTAGTGTATTAATCACCTGCATACAAATATTCACCAACACTTATGGAACGGATTAGTAAATAGCCCTACCGCTATGTTGATGTTCATCTTTTATTCATTTTATGTAGGGATTGACGGTCGTATTTAAGTATTTAAGGACCGTCAACAGCTTCCGAGATCGCTATACTATTCAAGAGCTGGCAACAAGACGGATAACCTCTGCCATGAAGTTGTTCGAGACCATCAACATGTGCACCCATGTAGATGAAGCAGTCCGAAGAAACAAAAAGAAGGGAAAAGCAATCGAGGAGATAACCGGCAAAGAAAGACATCCCGGAATCAAGTCAGAAGCATGGGCAATGTTGCAAGAGAGGCGGGAAGCGGAAGGTGCAAACAAAAGTCTTTGTC
The DNA here is from genome assembly GCA_019925245.2 of Oryza australiensis. Classification (NCBI taxonomy): domain Eukaryota; kingdom Viridiplantae; phylum Streptophyta; class Magnoliopsida; order Poales; family Poaceae; genus Oryza; species Oryza australiensis. The sequence continues at coordinate 641,619 of JAIFGZ020000322.1, forward strand.
ACAAACAAGGAAACAACGCTCCCCGACTACCTCCCCCTCGAGACAATGGCCTGGTGCGACAATGGTGCCCGATGTTGATGATCGTTAATTACAAACTTTAGCCGTCAACTCCTGTATAAAAGAATATAAAATATAATATCAAACTTAGTGGAAAGAATTTATTGCTAACCGTTTCCATTAGTATTGGTAAATATCTGTATGCAGGTCATTTTGGATGAAAGTACACCCGCCATGCAATGGAATGAACCTCCGGCTAATCGTATGCGAGCACAAGGATTGGAGGGCCCACATGTTAGTCAAAACCGACTTAAAATGAGCTCAACCACGGTGCACCGGCATAGGGACCTACCAGTAATCCTTCCAGCCAACAGAGTAGCTAGGAGGTCAGGCCCACAGTTCGAGCGAACCAAGGGTTTGGCCGAACCGACCATGCCTCGATCCATTGCCACCTTCCACGTGTAGGCTCTGGATCACCTCCCAATGACGGTTGTGGGTGCACCGACCTCCACAACCGGCATTACAACCATCATATGGCCCTATAAAAGGAGGACCTCAACTCACTTCCAAAATGCACAATAATGTGGAGTATAACTCACTTTTATATTCTAGGCATCACTTTAGTATGTGAAATTAGGTAGAGAGTGAGGGGAAGCTCCGAAAGGAGTGCCCCAAATATTGAAGTTCTCTCTGGGAAGTTCTGGAGGAGTGTCAGATTTGTTGACATTCTTCAACTGGAGTTCCGAAGAAGCGTCGGAGTTGTCGGCCTTCTTCTCTCGCTTGTACCTCGACGAATGCTTCTTTTAATAAAGTAAGTGTTCAAGACTTCTTTATGGTATTTAATTTATTTGCTTAAGTGAGATATATTCCCATCGTTGTAGGTTCGTTGCTTAGTATTATTATTAAGTGCCTGAGGATAGAGTAGTAATCAATATCTTAGACATGTTATTTGGTTAGCGGTTACCTTCGTTTGTTGTGTGTTGCACGAAAAGTGAGGTAGTCGACAGGTGGTGACAACCCTATCCGTGCTTTGCATCCCTTCATGTTCAAGCACATCATAGAGCTACAGGCTGGACTCAACTTGGCAGACCAGGGAGAGCTTTTGCCCAAAACAATCAATAGGGTTTTACCTTTAACTTAAGTTTAATAAATAAAACCATAGGAATCCTCTCTAGCCTAAGCCTACCATCTGTTGTTGTCCTTGGATAAAATCTTGTTCCTAGATATACACGCACGTTCCCTGTGAGATGATACCCTTGGAATACTCTAAGGAGATTTGCTACAGTGGTATCCATGTGCTTGCAAATTTATCTGTGATCATAAGAAATACCTACAAGCTTTTTTGGCCATGTTGACGGAGAACAGTTGTTGTATCATCTTCGAACTTGGTTCATTCTCGTATCTTTTCTTTTCTTTTATTTCTTTCTCTTCTTACCTACTATGGAACATCAATTTATTCAAAACCTTTATGATCCAAAAGGCAAGTTTTGTGAGCCACAACTTTCTTCAAAACATGTTCATTTCATCTAGCTATGAACTTCATCCTGGCTTTATAGCCATGGTTCAGGAACAATCCTTCTCGGGACGCTAAAGCAGAAACCCCTATGATCATTTTCCAGAGTTTGAGCAATTGTATTCATGCCTAACAATCATAGGCATGACACAATACACCATAAAGTGGAAATTGTTTCCCTTCTATCTTACAGAGAGGATGAAGCAGCGGTACACCCATACCGTGAGAAAACTGCATGGTGAATGGGAGGAATTAAAAAGCAGGTTCTGCCTTGCTTTCTTCTCATTAACCCATGTAGTCTCTCTATGTATGGAGGTTCTTAGCTTTTGGCAAAATGAGAAGGGAATCCATTGGTGCAGTCTGGGCGTGGTTCTCCTTGTTAACTCAAGCTGACCCAGACTTGTCTCTACCTTCTCATGTGTTGAAAATGCTTTTGTTCGGGTTTAGACAAGGAATCGACCTTCTATCTCGATACTTCGCTGGAGGTTCGTTCGCACACAAAACGACGTCAGAAGGAAGGGATCTCTTGGAATGTATCATGGAGAACACCTCCTTCGTTCATTATGAAACCGTCCCAGAAATAGATGATACACATGAGGAACCATCAACCATTGAATCAGAGCCTACAACCTCCACACCCCAAGATTCGACCATTGAATCCTCACCCGAACCACGGGAACCGGAGGAAGAAGAAATTTAGCCTTTGAAATTCCCTTTCTAGTTTGAGGATGATCTTTTTGAATATGAAAACACCTCAAATTATTCCTACCAAAAGACACCACTGGTCCGTTATAGTTTACCTGAGCGACTCGAAGGAAATTTCCTCAAAGAGACGGTGCAAGAATTAACTACCATCATGAGTGATGAGTTGTTAAGGGAGGTGGAGCTTTCACCTGAAGCAATTTAGATTAGCTCCCATCCTTACTATTACATGTCTCATGAGAGAGGCCATGGTGAAAACTCTTTATAATCCCACTGTTGGTGCAAACATTATGTTCGCAACCTTCGCATTAACATGCTTAGGGGACGAACCATTGGCACCTACAGACAAAACCTTCCAAAGCCCATCTGGTCCTATCATCAAAAGGTGTGGGATTATTCGCAGAGTGACAATACGGCACAATAATGTCAAGGCTATCCTGGACTTTCATGTGTTCGAAGTTTCTGACTTCAACCTCCTCATAGGCCATCCTATAGAAAACTTCTCATAGATATAGCACAGACCGGAGTCCTCGACATAAAACTTGGGAAAATGGCATTTTTCATCCCGATCTCTTGATCAAAAAATTCTTTGATGAAACCTATTCCTGAGTTTGAACCAAAAGAACAAGTGTTGGCCATCTCTCCTGTTGAGTCACCAGAATACATACTTGAAGACGATGCCAACACATTCATCGAAGAGGAGGACGATCTTGGCGAGACGATCAAGTTGCCCAAAACCGATCCGCCTTCATGACCTCCGGTTGAGCTTAAACCTCTGTCTTCATGCCTTTGCTATGATTTTTTGCACGGTGATATGGACTTGACCGTCATTATAAGTGACAAGATTTTCGATGATGAGACCTCCAAACTCATAGCCGTGTTAGAAAAGAATTGCTCTGTTATAGGCTACTCGCACCAAGACCTCAAAGGGATTAGTTCAGCGCTCTATACCCATCACATTCCCTTAGACCCTTCTTGTGCACCCTCTAGGGAGCCGCAATGAAGACTAAATAGTGCCATGAGAGAGGTCGTGAAAATACATGCTGGATAATTTATCCCGTTCCATATAGCGAGTGGGTCAGCACAGTCCAGGTTCTACCTAAAAAGGGAGGTATGACAGTTATTGAAAAACTCTAGAAATGAGTTAATCCCACAACAAACCATCATGGGATGGAGAATGTGTATATACTATAGAAAGCTCAGAGGCTACTTGGAAGGATCACTTCCTATCACCTTTCATTAACGAGATGCTTGAGCGGCTTGCAAATCAATCCTTCTTCTGTTTCCTTGATCGCTATTCTGGCTATCATCAAATTCCCATCCATCCTGATGATCATAGCAAGTCACGTGCCCATACGGAATGTATGCCTACCAATGTCATTCCGGTTGTGCAACACACCCATGTCATTTAAACGGTGCATGTGTCTATTTTTTTGACATGATCGAGGAAGTCATGGATGTTTTCAGGGATGACTTCTTCGTCTATGGAAAAACTTTTGATCATTTTCTATAAAATTTAGACAAAGTCTTGCAGCGTTTTCAGGAAAAAGGACTTGGTTCTTAATTGGGAGAAGTGTCATTTCATGGTTCTTGAAGGCATAGACCTAGACCATTGAGTCTCCGGAAGGGGAGTAGAGGTGGACAAAGCTAAAATTGAAGTAATCCAACAGCTTCCACCTCCCACCAATGTTAAAGGAGTCCGTAGCTTTCTAGGTCATGCGGGTTCTACCGTCAGTCCAGTAAATATTTCTCTTTAGTCACTAGATCCTAAACAACTTGTTAGCTAAGGAGGTTCCCTTTAAATTTGATGATGAGTGCTTAAAATCATTCAGCATCCTAAAAAAGCACACGTTTTAGCACCAATCATTCAATCCTCTGATTGGTCGCTTCTGTTTGAAATCATGTGCGATGCTAGTGATTATGCTGTAGGAGCCGTTATCTATCAAACTAAAGAGAAGACACACCATGCAATCGCATATGCTAGTAAAACGTTGACAGGAGCTCAACTTAATTATGCCAAAACTGAAAAAGAGCTCCTGGTCGTTGTTTTTGCAATTGACAAGTTCAGATCTTACATAATTAGAGCTAAGGGTTATTGTTTACATTGATCATGCTGCTCTTAAATACCTGCTCACTAAGAAAGATGCAAAACCTCGGTTAATTAGATGGATTCTTCTACTCCAATAATTTCATCTCGAAATTAAAGATAAAAAGAGAGCAGAAAATTTTGTAGCAGATCGTTTGTCGCGTATGCAAATCACTAACAAGGAGGAACTGCCGATAAATGATTTTCTACAGGATGACATGCTGCTGAAGGTAACAGACTCAAACCCCTGATATGCAAATATTCTGAACTTTTATGGTAGAAGGGTATGTACCACCAGGGGAGAACAAAAGGCATCTCATCTATGAAAGCAGAAGGCATCTGTGGGATGAGTTGTACTGCTACTAAGCCTGTTCAGACAGTCTAATGAGAAGATGTGTACCGATAGCTGAAGGCACACAGATCATTGAAAAATGCCATGCAGGCAAAGATCTGGTAGAGTGGATTCTTCTCGCCCACCATGTATGAAGATACAAAAGAATCCATTCGAAGATATGCAAGATGCCAGAAGCACGGAGGTATCACTGCTCGTGATGTGGTGCCCCTAACATACAACCTTCAAGTGGAACTCTTTGATGTATGGAGCATCGACTACATGGGACCCTTTCTGAAGTCCCATGATTGCGAGTATATCTTGGTAGCTGTCGACCATGTGTCCATGTGGGTGGAAGCAATGCCATGCCGAGCTGCTGATGCCAAGCATGCCCGCAAGATGTTCCACGAGGTCATCTTCCCACATCCTGGAACTCCATGGATGGTAATAAGTGTCAGATGTCTCATTTTATCAATAAGACATTTCAAAACTTTTTACAAGGAAAGGACACATTACAACATTACAACTCTATACCATGAACAAACAAGTGGTTGTTGATGAGAAAATTTCCCACGCACTGGCCTGAGAGATTTACTTTACTCTAGTGCAGGTCCAAATCTGTTACTTGAGGTTCGTAGGCGTGCCAGTTGGTTTGGTCTTGCAACCAACAAGAAACTAAACAGAAAAAACAATGTTAGATCGATAGTCGATCGGATGATGGCCGACGACGTATCGTTTGATATCGTGCCGATGCAACATGCATTGAATTGGCAGCAACTAGATTCGTCCGATCGGCTGTAGATGTTAATAGAATGCAATTCAAGTCTTAAAGCACATTTAAACCAAGTGACTGGGATAGATCGGTAGTATACCGAGACAGTACAAATCACTTAAATCTAAAAATACTATAATACAAGGATTATACTTGTTTACAACATAGCCAAAGAGATAAATCTGACATGTATCGGCTAGTACTCTGATGCTGCTGTATACCCAAATATCATAATAAACTAAAAACATTAAACAAGCAGCAATCAAATGTTAAAGTTACTTAACAAATTGATAACAAGCTTATCATATTTAGTATAATGAGATCTAGATATAGAGGGCAGATTTAACATATAAAGTGAGAATAAAACAAACAAGATAGGTTAAATCAGATAAGATCGGCTGAAACCCCGATACTATCTCTAATAGCAATTGTAAGCAAGATAGATCTCTATAGTTCTAAATACTACTTAATAGATCGGACCCAACCGATGCAACATTAAGCATAAATAGAAATATAAGATCTAAACATGTTGACAAAAGTCTTTCGAGATGGTAGATACATTATATTATCTAAACCAACCATGACATCTAATTTCACCGGCTCCTATCCAGCAATAGATACAATCTAACTGAAATTAGATTGCGACATTGGTCTAGGTTATATAATGCATATGATAACTCAGCAGATTAAAAGACAAGATTAGAGTATCATGATGATGGAAGCACTAATCCCAAGAATGCAAGCCGCTTGAAACAAGGTTTACCTCTTGTCGGAGATCGAAACCCGATGCAGCCCAACGCAAAGCAAGAACTTGTCAAAATTAAACTAAAAGGAAAAGGTGGCGATGCATCGAAAGTTGTATTGATCTGATTGTTCGTCATAATTACAGGGTCTTGGGTTGTATTTATACACAATTACAAAACATTGTCCTTGTCGGACATGACTCTTATCTCTAAAACTATTTAAAATATGACAATTGCCTAAAACAAACTCTAACAGACGTAATCCATAAGGAAACTATATGAAATATCCTAATTAATAGATACAATTACCTTTTCAGCACAAACCAAATCCGATGATGACTCCAACATCTTCTCGCTAGAATAGGCTTCATCGGCTATCCTAATCGGAGTCGGTTTCATCGGTTGTTCTTGTCTGATTCGATCTTAGTCGATTAACACCTTAGCCGATTTGGTTTAGGACTTGGCACACACGCTCTCTTCTCCCAATAACCACGGCTCCCGCTGAATCCACTTCGGCTTTGCTTCCAAATCTTATAATTTGTTGTTACCAAATTTGGTCGTTAACACATGCCCCAAGTCTGCGATATTGTTAATGTTGCAGATTTGATTGATCTCATCTCGGAGAAATTTTAGGGCTTTCCGTTTTGGCCGTTACCGCACCTCTTTAAACAACGCCCGGGTGCCTTGAAATTTTCACGCCGTTACTTATACTTTCACCGCTTCAGCCCAAAAATTCCCCAAATCCATCGGCGATCTTCTCAGTGCTCCACCTCACTCACCGGCGACTTTCCCTGCAGCGGTTATCTCTCACAGCAATGGCAACTCCAAGCACCACCCCTGATGTGCCATTGGCGGAGTTCCCAAAAGTAAGTCCCCATCGGCTGTAGCCTTTTTATTACCGCAGTTTGGTTCTTCCCTTTCATAATTCGTTCCTTCCCTTCTTCTTCATTGTAGTACCTTTCTCACCAAATCACAATTCCTATCCTTATTCATGATAAGAGGCATTTCCTTGGCCCAATCGGCAATATGGATCCAACAGAGTTTATCAATGCCGAAACCAATAGGATGCCCTACAAGATATCAAACCCTAGCTTAGTGCCATGGAACGGAACCTTTAAGTCATGGCCTTCAACCGACAAATCATGGCCAACTTGGTACGCGAGAGTATCGGCTAGCAAACAAACTCATTGGGATGAATTAGGCATAGCTCAATGCTTGGTCCTCACCATTGCCGATTTACCTAAGAATGAGCCCCTCATGTCAGCTGCAAGCTACTTTTGGTCCAATACCTTCAATCCTTTCCTTTTTCAACAAGGACCCTTGACTCTTACCATGCTGGATGTAATCATGATCACTGGCTTGGACATAACCTCATCAGTCAACCCCAACTGATTCGATGCTAAGTGTCAGTATTCCTTCAAAACCAGGGCCATAGGAGGTTGGAATGGCTTCATTAGCCAGAATATGGGCACTGGATCAGTAGGCACCAGAGAGAACACCGTCTTTTTGATGATGTGGCTTGAAAAATTCTTCTTCTGTGGATCAAGTTGTGGCCCAACATCCAACTGGCAACATATAGCCAAAGCCCTTGTGGCAAAGGAGACAGTCCCCTTAGGCAAATATCTGCTGAGGTACTTGTACCAAACCTTGCACACAACATCGGCCAAGCCTGCAGCCGATTCAGTCATAGGAACTGGAGGCCCATGGTGATTTTTACAACTGTGGCTAACCCTCCTTACCCAAAAAACTGCTGGACGACTTGCATTGTCAGAGGCCAGGTTTCCATTACTACAGCCGACTGTGAACAAAGATGGAGAAGAAGTGACTACACACAGGTGTATGTCCTTTGGAGAGGCTACCTCCACTTGTTCGGGCTCCAAACTATCAGCTCAACTCCTTATCGATTGGTTTGTCAAGTTTTATGACGGCTTCTCCAAGAGCACTAGAACCTGGTTCTTCTATTCAGATTACCAAGACTTTGAACTCCCTTCTGATTTTAACTTCAGTGAAATCAACTCTGAGGAGTATGAAAAACCGAGGGAAATCTTCACTACTACCATTACCCCCTGCATCCTTCGAATCGGCGTCCACCAAGGCAGAAACGTGCTTCGGTCATATGAATTTTACCACCCAATGTCGGCTGCTAGGCAGATGGGACTAGGACAATTGCCGATTGGGCTATACTTCATGGACAAAATCCAATCCAGGGGAGAGATTACCTCAAGATTAATGATGTTGAATTGATGGACATTGAATGTCCTCCCCTTGGCAGCATAGGAACTTTAGACTTGGCAATGATGAGGAGTTCAACATTTGATCGATGGTGGATTGAATTCAAGAAACATCTCTTCCATCAGCCATCTTCAATGTACCTCACCACACTTCTCCTCGGACTCGGTCCCTGATGTAAGTACCTTCTCCCTTTGTCAAATTACTCAATTATCGGCTACCATTGTCTAACACTTAACCAATATCTTTTATTCTTGGAGACAACCGATTCTTCTCCTCGTCGTGTCAGCAACATAGGAATTGAAATCCAATATGCTCCGGGCCTCTTTCCAAGCAGTGGAGGACTCACTCCTTCCATCATCGGCTTCAACTCGCCAAGAAGTTATGGATGAAGAGATTGATCAACTCGTCGACGAAGCGGTAGCCGAATCAAGTGACTCGAGCAAGTATGCACCAACGCTTCAGCCGACGACCATGCTCAAAAAACACCATCTCCTCCAAGGCGTCCTCCTCGCCTCAACGAGTACACATCCCTCTTTTTCTGAAGTTTGACTAATCTAAATTATTCTTCTCTTGTCCTTAACCAAACTCCTTTGCTTGCAACGCAAAAGACTGGCCCAATGGCAACCACGCCCAGCTTCACCAGTAACTTCAGAACTCAATCTCTTCTCTTTTTGTTAGCCTGCCGATTTTAACTAACACTTGTCCTTTTTGTGTAGCCTCCTCGTTCTCCATCGGCTGCCCTTATTGCTTCCAGTGAGCATACTCCATCGGCTAGGGGTAGCCATCATATCGAAGAAGTAGAACCAGCACTAGCTCCCATTGTCAAGGTAAGTAACTTCTTCACAACCAAATTGGCTATTTGAATTCCCTCGCTACTTAACAATTCTAACTCCTGCTCTGCAGGCTTTAGCCAATATGTTCTCATTTAACATAAAGGAGTTTTTAGATGAAGAAGAGGAAACCACTAGCAAGGCTCAAGCTCCTATAGCCGATGAGCTAAAAGAAAAGCTCTTGGACATAGCCAATCGATTGGAAAGCTCACTGGACTACTTGGTCACCAACTGTGGGCCGATCATGGCAAGGTTTGAAGAGATCCAAGACCAGATCCCAGACCAAGTAGCCGACACCATCTCCCATGCTGCCCATCTTGATCAACATCGTCACAAGTTAGAAAGGGCACGACAGCAGATGGCTGACAGGAAGGCAAGAGCCAGCCTTGAAGCTATGATCGAAGCAAATCGGCTGGCCATCATTGTTGAGAAGGCTAAACTGGATGAGATGACTGCAGGGCAATCTTCCATCGAAACCAGCATCGATTGGCTGAAGAAGCGTGAAGCCGACCTCATGGCCGAGCTTGAAAAATGCAGAGCTGAGCTGGCTTCAGAAGAAAAAGGGCTTGCCGACCTCCCAAGAGTTGTCGAGGAGCAGAGAGCCAAACTGAAATCTTCAATACAATACTTGGGAGATATCAGGAAATCCTTCAAGATGATCCCGACACTGATGCAACCGATGCCCACACTATAGATGAAATCGAGCAGATCAAACAAAGGGCAATATCAGCTATCAACCAACTAACCGGGAACTGAGCCGATCTTGTAATAGAGCTAGCACTTGTAAACTTTTGCAATACTTGTAATATATTCTTTTGCCGATTTTTGTGACCTATCTTGTCTCGAAAAATTTGAAAGTCCACAGAAATTTTGAAGTCCACTTCTGATATGATAATTTACACATGTATATGTGTCGGAGTCGCCGGTCCATCTTATTATATTTGCATGATGAAGTGAAATGCTTCAAGTCATCAAACAAATGTAATGAGATGTCCAACATCCCGAGAGAAGGATACCTAAGACATTGCTAGGCCTTGAGCCTGCCAGTCAACTTCAGCCTGAGATGTGCTCGTCAACCCACTCGAAGGCGGCGACCAGATGTGTTACAAATTCAGGAGACTTAACAAAAAATGGCTAAAGATCTACAACATCTCAAATATCCTTAACTCATACTCATGTGAATCTAGTTCCCAGGATGTGCACTAGATTCACACTTTCATCTCAAGCGTGGAGATACATAGCAAACACAATTAAGATGAAAGAAACTTAAAGACTTACATTGACAATAATAAATACATAGGCCATCAGGCAAATATATATATATAAGAGAACTGCGGAAGCTTGGCTACCCAATCATAAGCACACCGACTATTTACCCCGTTAAGTTCAATCCTAGAAGAAGCAGTCGATTTTCCGCATCACTCAAAAGACTAAGTCTATGGCCTGCAAGCAAAGTGGATATTCCAGTGGCAATAGTCAGTACATTAAACAAGTTGATGTACTGGCAAGCACCGAGACAAGCCTAACACTCTACATATACGACATATAATCAAGGAAGGCATAATATGGTTCATTTTAGCATAAAGCAAGTTTTATTTGTATCAAACACTTTCAAATCGGTTTTACTTTCCAAGGAAATTTCAGCAAGCAAGATCTTAGCATACGAGCATCAAAGTAATCATTAAACATGTATAAATATACACCTCATTGCCCTCCATGGCAGCAAGGAGATTATTCACAAAACTCAGCATAATTTGAAGGTAATTTCAGCATTCAGATGAATAAACACAAGTCTATACTCAATACATATCCACACGCCGCTCATGACCGTGAGCACAACTAATCGATTAGTTTTTACTCTGCAGAGTTTGTACACTTTACCCACATGATGTGAATCACTCACATGAAGTGAAGCGCTCTAGTTTTGCTCGGTACCCGTCGATACCACCATACTATGCATGTTGAGTATAGACTAGAGGTCACAACGAAGTCTTTACACTACTTAGTTCCTAGCTTTGCACTAGCACGATACGTGTTCTCCCATCCTGGGCCCATGCCTTGAACTTAACGCCGCGGTGGCGGACACGACAGGAACCCACCCACGTGGCACAATACCGTTGTATTGGATAGACTTAGTCGCCTAAACTATCACATCGGTGGTAAATAGGAAGTTCCTCTGGGTTATCCAAACCCATACACACCGGCCTACCATAATGCAAGGCTAGGTGCTAAGTAGATTATTCAGCTTAGGTCATCCCATACTAACACATGAGGTTGTACTATATACGCAATGAACTGACATTGAGTGAAGTCCTTAGGTCGGTTTGGGCACCCTCTCCTCCTATCGGCATCCAAATACATCAATTGCATGCCACTTGAGGCCCAAACCTAAAATCCATGTTTTTCACCATTTTATTTGTCAAAATCACAATTATTCAAGTTCTATCCAGATTATTTAAAAAATAAGTTTTAAGGTTTGTAATGAGCCCATAGTGATGAGGAAAAACATTCTAAGCATGGCTAAGCATTATAGTCCCCTAGTGTTATCAAAACTTATGATATAAAGTGATATGGTCATATTTTTCCTAAGTTTAGGAATGAAGGTTATGGACATATGTTTGGTTAATGTGATAGTGCAAGTACTAGGAGTTTGTCTAACAAGTTTAACCATATTTTAATTTATTAGTGTACAATCGACATGCAAGATTTGCAAACATTTATAATAACCTCCAAAACATGGGATCAAGATGATCAAAGAGAGGGAGGTGGGACTTGCCTGGCAAATATCAGAATCATAATCGCTTCTTCACCGTTTAAGCATTCATCTATAAAAAGTACACGTTATGCAATTAAACACCGAAATATGCAAAAAATCAAAAAATGCTCTAAAATGCATGATTTTTGCACATTGAGTAGGTACTGATCTAAAATGATTTTTGGTGAAATAATTTCGATTTTATCTTATCCCATTTAGCAGTTATGATTTTTAGAAGTTTTATTGGGTCGTAGCGGCATAGGGTCAGGTGCTGTTTGGACAGTATTTGTAAAACTTGATTTTTGTTAATTTGACCTCACAGGGGCAAGGGAATACATTTTCTGAGTCTAACACAACTGGTTTCATAATTTTTAGAGTTGTTGTGAATTTCTTATGTATTTTACAAATTTATATCGTGTTCTAGGCCTATAGTGTTCAATGTGGGCTTAGCCTAAAGATTATAGGTTCAGAACTTGTTTCAGTTTGTTTATGATGTGCAAAGTGATTAATTTGTTCAACCAATCTAACTTCAGTTAATAATGTTAGGGCTTGGATTATCTTGCTATATCTTCTATAAAGTAGGGGAAGCTCTAGTCTAGTCTTAGTAAAACCTTATATTGTTTCTAGAAACTTATCTTATAAATTAAGTGCATCAAGTTTCTAGTGATTGAGGTGAAAACTAAGGATTCTCTGATCTACCAAGTTTTAATTTGATTTATTTGGAGCTAAAGTGCCTACATATGTTTATATATATACTTGCATGTTGTACTTATTTACCATTAATAGCACCTAGATTATCTCTGTAAGGTTTACTGATATATTTGGCATATAAGTGACCATTTTTTATTTTACCTAATGAAGTTCATTAGTTGCTGATTTCATAGAAACTTGGTTCACATAAAAAAGATTAAAATTGAATCTTCTACAAAATTTTACATGTTGAAGGGTGCATTAAGTCATTTGTTTCATATATAAATATTTAAGAGATTTTACTACACAGAAGGCATATATTTTTATTTTATATTTTGAAAGTTCATATTTTGATTATTCTACAAAACTTAAGTTCACTCAAAAAGGATTTAAAATTAATTTTATATAAATCCCTAAAATTCAGCCTACCTAAATTACATCATTTTCTCAATAATAGTTTTAAGGGAATTTGGCTCAAGGTGATTCTATATTTTTGTTTACCCTAATCAAAGAGTGTAAGTTGAGGAATCTACAGAAATTGAGTTTGTCCAAGAATAAGTTAACTTGAATTTTCTAGGGATTTTATAATTTTGTACAAGTGTTATGGGTGGTTTTCCTTATTTGAATTTTTAGAGATAAAATTTGTACCGTAAGTGCCAAGTTTCATAATCCTAAATTAAAGTTCAACATCCAGGGAACCTACAGGAATTTGTTCCATTGTAAAATGTGTTTTAGTGTATTTGATATGGATTTTATAAGTGTGATTAGTTTTTGGTGGAATAATATTGTCTGCTGTTTGTTTTCTCCCACATTTTTAAACTATCCAGTATGCGGTTCCCACTTGTCAGGGTCTTGGTGGCCTTGAACTGAAACTTTGGCGCTGGTCCGGGTAGGGGCCACTTGTCGGCCTCTGGTGATTTTGCAATGAAGCCCCTGGGGTATTGAAATCTTAACCCGAGGTCCCTGGGCACTTGTTGAATTTATTTCCATTAAGAGTCTAAGAGTTTTAAGGTATTTACAGATGGATCCATGACCCCACATGTCATTCGGTGAAGCTTTACAAAACAAACCTCGCAAGTTTTAAGCTTTTACTAAACAAAGTTCTTGGAGCCTAATGATGTGGGGCTCGCTTGTCGGTAATTCAACGTGAGGGAGAGCAGCGGCGGCGCGACGGTGAGCTTTGAGGCGGCGTCGGTGACGAGCGGCTGGGTTTCGCGTGGAGCAACCAAGAGCAAAATCGTGGAGGGGTTCACGGCAAAGGCGTCGGTTGTCTTTTCGCCAGCCAAAATGGTCGGAATCAGTGGTGATGGCAGTGCAAGCGGTGGCATGGCTCGGGTGGTCGGCGCCCGAGGTTGTGCGCAAGTTGGCGGGGTTCGGTCATCGGCGGCGGCGTGAGGACAGCCTGACGGCGACGGAATCCCTTTGGGGTGAATGGCGGCGGCTCAATCCAGCCACCCATCGGTGAGGAAGGAACGATCCACGACGGCGGTTGGCCAGAGCTGGGGAAGGTGACGCCGATCTCCATGTTCGCTACACCATTGGGTTGGGCGTTTGGGAAGAAATGACGAGAGGGTGGCGGTGAAGACGGTGGCGTGGCGATTCGGCCTGCATTGGTCCACAGCGGCCGGAACATTGACGACGAGGTGGCGGTGGCTCTGGAGCACGTCCAGGCAGCGGTGGCGAGGGGCGTGTTCGCGTCGTTTGGCTGCACGGATTGAGAAGGTGCAAGAGAGAAAATGTCCGGCATGATGGAAAGGTGGTGGAACACAAGTGAAAGGAGGGCGACCGGGGTTCCTCGGTGACAGCGACCTTTGGCTTCCTCATGGCCGGCGACAGGAATGAGAGCGAGGGAAGTAGCTAGGGTTGTCTCACTCGGTTTTCTTGGCCCAGGAATAAAGAGTGTGGTTGGGCGACGTGGTTTGGGGTGGTCAAGGGCGAGCTTTGCGCCGGACATGTCGCGACCAAGCATCGAGTACGTCGGCGGCTCATTCTCCGGCGTTCCCTCTCTGTTTTCTCCTATCCCCCAGTCGGCTGTGGCTTCCCTCAAGCAGTGGGGTGTGAGCTGCCAGGTGGGGCTAGGGCGTGGCAAGCTAGGCAACTAGGGAGAGATGGGCACAGAAGGGAGTAGACTCCGTGTTTAGGTTAAATTTTCAGATTATTTTTCTCTCTTAACTTTGCAGCTTCATAGTTTAATATGTGGCCGTGGTAAATTCATGAAATGTTTACTGGGTGTAGTTGATCATCCCTAGATTCCATTTTCTTTGGTTTCACTCAAATATACTTAGTGGTTTTCTCTCAAAAATTCAACAAAGATAGGGTATTTTGGGAATTATTTGAATTTTTAGAGAGTCTAAACAGTGGGGAAAAATTCTAGAAAAATTATATTTATTCATGGTGGGTCACCTAGTATTTGAATAAAATATTTCATGTATGTACTTATGTGCACTTTACTGATATTTTGAGTAAGTTGGCATTTTTAGCCGAGTGAAGTTGTTGATCAGCCTATTATGGGACTGTTTTGCTTAATTTGTTTGGGGCATCAAACCTAGTTTTAATTTGCACAAAAATTCTGTTAAGTTGAACATAACATTTGGTACCTTCATGAATTTTGCCATCAATTTATCCTATATAGTTTAATCCAAAAAATGGGGGTAGCCTTCCTACGTATAGGTGTTTACCCTATGTGCATGCGACTATTATATTCGTTGGATTCGTATTAACTTCCCTCTTGGGCTAAGGAGGTGAACTTTGAATTAAGTTTTCATGTTGTCATATTATTTTCCAAGGCTAGTGTAGGCTCGCTCTGTAAATTCAATCATTTAGGCTATGATTATATGACCTATAGATGTGTTTTCGAAAATCCGAATATACGTAAATGACCTAAGCCAAAGTGGGCTTTATGTTAGTTTGCATGCTTTCTCATGAGCTTGCTTTTTTGTCCTAGGCTATAAATGAAAAGCATTAATTCATTCTAAAATTTAGTCTACCATGCAAAGGCCTAGGTTGGTCTCCTCTAATGAGAAAGAAAAATTTTAGTTCTCAAATTTCTATCTCGTGCAAATAGGTTGAAGTTCTTTAACTTAGGTTAGAAAAATGAAAAATTTTGGTTCACGGAATTGGGAAACTCAGCTTTCATTTTGTTTGGACAAAATTTCATTGGCCCTAGAATTTGGGTATGTGAAATTATGCCCACATAATTTTTCAATGTTGACTTCGTCATTGACAAAATTATGATTTGACTAAGGGCGATCAAAATAAATCGGTCATCACATATCGGCTCTGCATAACCGATCGAAGCAACCTGAAAAATTCAAAGGAACAAAATTTGTGTTTACCTCCTAAAGGCGATGTGATCATGAACACATTGGCTATCATGTATCGGCATGAACTTAGCCGAATCATGAGTTGATCCATATATTGGGATAATATTTCTTCAAATACTTTCCATTTAAAGCCCTTCCAAATACCTCTCCATCAAATCCTTCTAGCATGTAAGCTCCCTTGGAAACACATTTGTGGATCTTAAAGGGCCCTTCCCAGTTAGGTGACCACTTGCCGAACTTATTATCTCTAGTACCAATTGACAATATCAATTTTCAAACTAGCTCACCTTCTGAAAATGTTTTTGGCACCACTTTTTGTTGTAATGGCAAGCAATTCTCTCCTTATCCCTTGTCACCTTTTCCAAAGCACACATCCTGGATAGGACCAAGTCCTCCGATTCATCCACCATAAGGTTGTGACAGTCATCGGCTGTTAACTCATTCTGCAACTCAATCCTTCTGGAGCCGATGGCAGTCTCCCATGGCAATATGGCTTCATGTCCATAGACCACCTTGTAAGGTGGCACTTGAGTTGATCCATGACAGGCCATCCGATAGGACCATAATGCTTCTGCCAATCGGCTATGCCACTGCTTTGGATAACCAGAGATCTTCCTCTTTATCAATTTGATCAAACTCTTGCTGGATGCTTCTGCCTGTCCATTAGCCTATGCATAATATGGCGAAGAGTTCAACAACTTGATCCCCATACTCTCTGCAAATTGAACAAACTCATCTGAAACAAAGATAGATCCCTGATCGGTTGTTATTGTTTGAGGGAGGCCAAATCGGTAAGTAATATGTTCTTTGACAAACTGAATCGCATCCCTAGAATCAACTTTTTTCAAAGGAATTGCTTCCACCCACTTTGTAAAATAATCGGTTTCCACTAATATGAACTTATGTCCTTTACGCAAGGATGGATTGATCTGGTCGATCATCTCAATTCCCCATCCTCTGAACGGCCACAGCTTGATGATATGATTCATAGCCAATGCTGGTGCTCTCTGAATTGCTCCAAATTTTTGAAAATCTTGACATCCTTTGTAATATTAGAAACAATCTTCCAGCATCATCCGCCAAAAATACCCAGCTCGTCAAAGTAACCATTTCATCTTATGAGTCGATTGATGAGTACCACAGATGCCTTCATGCACTTCTCCCATTACAACTTTAGCTTGATCGGCACTCAGACATTTAAGTAGCACCCCATCAATCGTCCGATAGTAAAGATCATCATCGAGCAAAACGTACCTCAAAGCCTTATAACGCAATTTCCGTGGAGCCAATTGAGAAGGATTTTTCAGATAAGCGAAAACATCGTATCGCCAATCATCGGCTATGATTGTAGCAATTTCCACCTCCGACATCCTTCACCTTCGGCTTGTAATTCCGATGTCCCCTGAGCCAAGTCATTAGCTTCAACATTTTGCTCTCGAGGGATATGTTTGAAGGTCACTAGCCGAAAACCATCCATCAATTCCCGACATTTTTGATTGTAGACCATCAACGTGTCATTCCTGCACTCGTATTCTCCTGCTAGCTGATTGATGACCAACAATGAATCACCCATGATTTCAACAGCATCGGCTTCGACCTCTTTCAAAAGTTGTAACCCCTTGAGGATGGCCTCGTATTCGGCTTGGTTATTGGTTGCATAAGGCACAATGGTGTAAGCAAATTCAAAACTTGCCCCCTAGGTGATATTATGACCAAGCCGATGCCACAACCATATCTACAAACTGAACCATCGAAAAACAACGTCCAAGGCACTATGTCAACTGAGCCAATTGAATCATCCCGATGTTCAACAATGAAATCGGTTATAGCTTGCCCCTTAATTGCCTTGGGTGCTTGGTATCTTAGATCAAATTCTGTCAAAGCATAATTCCACTTACCAACTCGTCCTTTGAGCACTGTACCTGATAGCATATATTTAACTACATCGGCTTTGTAGACCACCATGCATTCATTGGATAGTAAATAATGCCTCAACTTGGTGCAGGAAAAGTACAAGAACAAGCACAACTTTTCCACCGGAGAGTACCTTGTTTCTGCATCCAAAAGCCTTCTGTTTAGGTAAAATATTGCTCTTTCCTTGCTCTCGAACTTCTGGATTAAAACCGAGCCGATTGACTTCTCATCGGCTGACAGATATAGCTTAAAAGGCACTCCTTTCTGTGTAGAAATTAAAACTAGAGGGGAGCTCAAATAATCCTTGATATTATCCAAAGCCTTCTGCTGCTCTACCCCCCAAGTAAACTCTTGATTGGCTTTTAGCCTTAGTAAAAGCGTAAATGGCTCCATCTTCGTAGATAAATTAGCAATAAAATGCCTGATGAAATTTACCTTGCCGATCAGAGATTGCAACTGCTTCTTGTCCTGTGGAGGTTAAATGTTCTTGATTGCATTAATACTCCTTTGTGTTACTTCAATCCCCCACTCATGAACAAGAAATCCCAAGAACTGTTTAGCCGATACGCCAAAAGCACATTTGTTAAGGTTCATATCCAAGCCATATTTCCTTGTTCTTTCTAAAACCTTCCTTAAATCGGCTATGTGATATTCAACTTCTTTGGATTTCACCTGAACATCATCAATGTAGATCTCAACCAAGAAGCTGATTAGGTCGTGAAAAATATAATTCATAGCTCTCTGATACGTAGCTCCAGCGTTTTTCAATCCGAATGTCATGACAACCCACTCATATAAGCCAATTGCACCAGGACACCTAAAAGCAGTCTTATGGATATCTTCCTCGGTCATAAAAATTTGATTGTATCCAGCATTGCCATCCATAAAACTTATAATCTTATGCCCTGAAGCAGCATTCACTATTAAATGGGCAATCAGCATGGGGTACTCATCCTTAGGGGTAGCTTTGTTTAGGTCTCGAAAGTCGATACACACCCTAAGCTTGTCATTTTTCTTGATAACTGGAACTATGTTTGAAACCCACTCAGCGTATCGGCACGGCCGAATAAAACCAACATCGTACAATCGAGTGATTTTGGCCTTAATTACATCATACATATCGGCTTTAAATCTTCTAGGAGGCTGTTTGTACTGCCGATAGCCTGGTTTAATAGGGAGCCGATGTTCGACAATTGATCGGCTAAGACCTGGCATCTCAAAATACTCCTAAGCAAAGCAATCTTTATATTCCTTTAACAACTCAATAAGTTTGGTTCTAAAATGAAAAGAAAATTTTTTTACTAATATATGTCGTCCTAGGCCTATCTCCTGGACCTATATCAACCTCTTCTAAATCGTCGGCCGACATGAAGCCTTGTCCTAGTTTGCCATCGAGATCATCCACGATGTCCTCGGTGTAGGAGCTTGATCCGTCCACAACACCCTCAAAGCAGTAGTTGGGGCTCTTCATCTCCAACTGGTTGTATGTTAGAATCAAACACCTTCAGATAATTGGCTTCCTAGACTTTGCCAGACAAGCAATCGATACCATCCATCTCCCAAAGGGTTAAATCAGCATTGGCAATGTTTATTGACCTGTCGGCTGGCACGATCTCAACTTTGTCGCCTTGCCATTGGATTGAGCTCTGATGCATGGTAGAAGGGATGCAACAATTAGCAGGGATCCAATCCCTTCCCAGCAACAGGCTGTATGATCCCTTCCCATTGATAACAAAGAAGGTTATAGGCACAGTTTTGCTGCCAATTTTCAACTCCACGTTTAGAACTCCTTTGGTCTCAGATGAGTTCCCTCCAAAGTCCTTCAAAATTATGTTGGCCTTGATGAGGTCGTCTGAATTTTTGCCTAACTTTTTGAAAGTGGCATAGGGCATCAAGTTGACAGTTGCACCCCCATCGACCAACATTTTGGACATCGGCTTACCATTGACAAATCCCTTGACGTACAGTGGTTTGAGATGCCGATGCCCTGTCCCCTCTAGTTTTTCAAAGATTGCTTGCTCTAGAGAGAAAACTAACTTGGCCGTGGACTCCTCAACCACATCTGCATCGGCCTGAGCTGCCTCATACTCGGCTGACAACACAAAGACCATGTTGACCGATGGAGGGGCCACAACTTTTCCTTTGGCCAATCTTTTTGCTTTGTCGACTTGAGCTTCATCGGCTGACACAGTCTTGCTTTTCACATGCCACTCTTTTCTTGGGCGTTCTTGCTTCTTCTTCTTTCTTAGCCGATGATCGATTTTGGCTTGAACCTCCTGCAGCCGACCCTTGCTCTTCATCCGTTGCACCCTCCTTTTCTGGGTCTTTGAGAAGGTACCGAAGGGGCACCATTACGAGTTAGCAGTTTCCTCCTCATCATTGTTTTCATCATCTTGGAAAAAGTCTTGATGAATCGGACCCAGCCTTTGGTGGACGAGAAGTTTCTTTTGCTTCAGCCGATTTTTTCCAGGTGTAGATCGGCTTGAGCTTGCAGCGTGCCAAGCAGCGTGTTGTCTGTTGTAACCGCCGCACGCTGGGCAATCTTGCATCGATGGCAGCCTCATCCCCTGGTTCTAGCAAAACCTAAAAAACTCACAACTCCAATGGGGATCAAAGCTGTTGCCTGCCTCGTAGTACTCCTCTTCCTGCCTGTTCTCCTCCTGCCGACGTTTTTTGACGACTTTGGCAGAAGACGGTGATTCCCTTTCTAAGAAGTTCTTCATGAATTTGATTAAGCTATCCATCTCCCGGGGCTCACTGTCGGTTGGCCCGCAACTGGCATGGACCATGTTAACAGGAAAAGGATTTTCATCAACTTTCAACGGCTTCTTCGGGTCTTCGAATTTAATTTTTCCCGCCTCTATAGCCAATTGAATTTGTTGTCGGAACACTTTGCAGTCGTTTGTGCCATGAGACCCGGTGTTGTGCCACTTGCAGTACTTCCTCTTCTTTAGCTCCTCGGTCGATGGGATGACATGGCTGGCTGGAAGTTGAATTTGTTTCTCCTAAAGCAGCAGATCAAAGATGTCATCGGCTTTGGTGATGTCAAAATCATATTTTTCCTCTTTAGCCAAATTTTTTACCCACTGACAAGTGATCACCTTCTTGTTTCTGGTCCAATCGGTTGCTGCTACCTCGGTTTCGCTGTCGTCGAAATCAGAGTCAGAAGCATAAGCAACGTGGCCAACCTTCTTAAAAACTTTATTGGCCTCTTGGAATTGTCGTTCATGGGCAGTAACTTTCTGGGCCAAGTGTGCTAGGCTCTCAAAATCTTGAGCCGAAAATCTTTCCCTGATAGGCGTTAACAAACCCTGGAAGGCAAGATTGGCTAATTGTGAATCTGATAGCACCAGGCTGTAGCACCTGTTCCTCATGTCTCTAAACGTTTGAATGTAGTCTTGGACCGATTTTTCATGCTTCTGCCTGATAGCCGTTAAGTCAGACAATTTCATCTCGTAGACACCAGTATAGAAGTACTGATGAAACTGTTTCTCAAATCGGCCCAGCTTTGCACAGAGTTATATGGGAGCGAAGAAAACCAAGTGAAAGCTGATCCGGAGAGGGAGAGAGGGAAAAGCCTAACCCTCAAGGCGTATGTAGCCGATGCCTCACCGCATTGAGCCAAAAATTGGCTGACATGTTCATACGTGGAGACACTGTCCTGCCCTGAGAATTTGGAGAAGTTTAGCACTTCGTATTGGTTTGGCAATGGAACCCTCTCAAAATACTCAGGACAAGGATACTGATACATGTTGCCAGTGTCCTTGGGCTTGAGGCCAAACTATTCCCTCATAACGTCGGCAATCATGTCTGCCCAAGGTTTCTGTTGTACCTGCTGCTGTATCGGCTCAAACTGATAAGCTTGAGGATATTGAGGTTGAGGCAGTGGTCCTCGCCGATACTGCATCTGGGGTGAATGAGGCTGATAGAGATGATTGAAATTGCCCCCCATGTGATGTTGAGGAGATTGATGCACTGCATGAGGTTGCTGATCGTGAATGGGCTGAGGTCCGATAGGGTGTTGTTGTGGGTCTGGTGTGCATGACCCTATTGGCAATTTTGGAATCGGGTGTGGAGGTCGCCGATTCACGTTGAACATGGCTGCAACCTGGTCCTGAGACACTTGAGGGATACCATGTTGAGATTGCTGCCTGGATATCAGTATGGGACTGAATTTTGGTTGTTTTTGTGCCGATGGCGGGATGATCGGCTTCAAAGGAGCCGATGCCGATGCCGATGCCATCGGCTGAGGTGGGGGTATGCCTGCAGCAGGCTGTAGTCCGTCTATCGCTAGTGTCATGTATGGTGGAAATTTGCCCTCAGAAAGGAAAATTGGGCCTCTGGCTTGATGCTCAGCAATCTTGGAGTCGACCACAGAACCGATGATGTTGTTGAGGACATTGACCAATACCCCTGATTGGTTGATCAAGGCGTGGTGCACGACATAATCAATCCTGTCTTGTAAATTGTTTAGTTCTGGGCCCTCCTCCTGGTTGTCTTCCTGCTGCTTCCCGTGCTTGCTAGATTCAGGTTCGTCATCACCTGGCAATTTTACCTTGTATCTTTGGACAACAGTGCCCGACCGAGTTTGGACAAAAGAGTGCATATACTGATTTTGCAATTTGTTCATTATTTCCTCAAGCTCGGCCTTGTGTTATGGCGATAACTTGTCCACGGAGACTGTGATGATGTTTTCTTGATCGACCTCGGAAGTCTTGATGTCCACCATGGTGCTTATCTTGCAATCGTGTCCCATTGGGCGTGCCAAGAAGCGTGTTGATGAGAAAATTTTCCACGCACTGTCCTGAGAGATTTGCTTTACTCTAGTGCAGGTCCAAATCTGTTACTTGAGGTTCGCTGGCGTGCCAGTTGGTTTGGTCCTGCAACCAACAAGAAACTAAACAGAAAAAACAATGTTAGATCGATAGTCGATCGGATGATGGCCGATAACGTATCGTTTGATATCATGCCGATGTGTAACACCCTGAGGTGTTTTTCCGTGTTAAAAATCCAAAAGAAAATCGTAAAAGAAAATTGTTGAAATTAACTGGAGAGAACAAACAATTTTAAAAGCCAAATGCTAAATGGAAATGGCATGGTTTTTAGTGGAATTTTTAGAGCACTAAAAATAATTTTAAACCAATTAAAATCAAAATCAGAATTAATAAATCTCGGGAAAAATCTTTTTCTTTCTCCTCCGTCCTTTTCCCGCCCAATCGGCTGTGGGCCGCCGGCTCGAGCCGACGGCCCAATCCCCTCCAGCCGATTGGCCCAACCGACCGGGCCATCCCCAGCCGACGCGCGCCCCTCTCTCCTCGCTCGCGGGTCGGCCGAAGGCCACAGCCCGTTTAAGCCGCGCGCCCGGAAATAAGTCCATTTTTCCCCCCATTTACCCCGGGACGCCGAGAGGTGGGGCCAGCCTGTCAGGCCGTCGTCCCCGACCCCGGCCGCCCGGTGCCATTTCCGCCGCCCCTCCACTCGGACCTCGCGCGCCCGCCTCCCCGGCGCTCTAGGATCCCGCCGCCTTAACTCCCCACCGTGCCTGCTGGCATTCAAAGCCCCCGGCCGTCGCTCCCGCACGCCCTAATGGCCGGATTTCATCAACAGCCATTACTTCCCCCGAATTTGCGTCGGCGAGTAATTCCGTCCTTTTCCGGTCACCGCCGATCTCCCCGCGACCTATTTAAGCACCCCCGCACCCTCGCCGTCCTCCCCACACCTTCACTCAAGCCGATCTCGCTCTCATTTGTCCCCACACCGTGCGCCCTTGCTTTGGAGCTCGCCGCTGGACTTTGGCCGTGATTTCTCGCCGCCCCGAGTCATTCTGGTCTCCGCCGCCGCCTCCCTCTCCGTCGACGGCGTCCGTCCTCCCTCGGGCGCCCTTCCCCGCGAGCTCCCACCGTCTCCCTCGCCGCCGTCTCCATCGTCTCCCCCAACTCCGGTGACCCGCGGTGAGCTTTTCCCCTTTTTCTCTCGGTCCAATCCGGCGTCGCCCGTGTGCGGGTGCGCGTGGTTCTGCTCGCGCATGAACCGCGGCACTCCGCCGTCCCGCGCCGCCGCCTGAATGGCACCGGCCGCCGCCACCGGCCGACCGCGCTTGCGCCCCTCCCTCTCGGCTCTCCGATCGACTTCGGCCGATCGGCACCGTCCGTCCCCGCCCACCAACGTGGCAAGCCACGTGGTCGCCACCTCGGCACCACGTGTGCGCCACGTGGTGCACCGCCCGGTCCGGCCGTGGACCCGATCCACCGTGGACCGACGCTTTCGCGGATCGCTGATGTCAGCCCTTGACCGCTGACGTCAGCCCTAGCCACTGACGCCTTCCCCGGGTTTGTTTGCGCAATAAATCAATTAAGGATTTTTCTGTTTTAGTAAAAAACCAAAAAACTTCTAAAAATCATATCTTTTCAATCCGAGCTCCGTTTTAGCCCATTCACATTTCATTAAATTCATAAAAATGCTAAGAATCCATTAAAAATGGTTTTGTTCCATGTTTCAGTAGCTGTTTAGCCTGTTTTGTTGATGTGCTTGTTTGCCATGTAGATCCCAGTAGTTCCATCGTCCCGGTTTACTTTGAAGTCATCGCTGAAGTCCCCCAAGCCGAAGAGCAAGGCAAGTCATACTATATTATTGATCATATTGCTCCCATTTTACTAAAACACCTGTTTTATTCTATGAAACTGTATGTATTTTATATTGTCATTTTATGGGAAATAGTACACCTTATGCTTAGTTTATGCCTTAGGTTTGACACCCCAAACCCTTTGATTAAACATGGGAAAATAATATGATTAGATTCAGGACTAGGTTATGCTTAGCCTGGCTTAGATTCATTAGCTCACTAAATGGGTCATTCTCACTTAATATGACTCTCCTGGACTTCTGTTCGGAGGATTAATGTTTAGAAATTCAGGTGAACCGGATTAATAACTAAAATTTGACAAATGGTGGGCTGTGGGCGCTATGGTTTTTGTTAGCGGCACCCATGGCAATTAAGGACCGGTTCACGGGACCCCTCGGGAGAATGACCGTGCAAACCACAAGCCAAAATAGGTAAGGTAGGTCCCGTAGTGTAGCCTCTCCTAGCTGACAGACCCATCGGCAAGGGTGAGCGGGATGGAGTTTCAGTCGGTCCCGGTATAAGGCTTACTGGGCTGTCGAATTCACCGAGGCACTCGGGGGGGGGGGGGCTGCCCATTCCCAGGGTCCGAGAGTGGGGGCGAAACCTTGGTGGGGTTCGCTTGGTTAGTGGGGGGTTACGAAAGGTCCTATCACAGTTTCCTTTCCGGGGTACCACGGTGGTATTCCGGCGCACGGGAGACTGTGTTGTGGGGTTGTGTCTTGTGGGTACAGTTGTATACCTCTGATCAGAGTAAAACTATTCGAATAGCCGTGCCCACGGTGATGGGGCGATCAACCGAGCTCTCCGTGATTAGTCTCACACTATTACACCCTGATTATTGGAACATGACTAGTATAGGTGGATGGTTTGGGACTGTCACAACGTGGGGATAACGTTGGACAGTGTTGTTTTGACTATGTTCAACATCTGTACTATTTGGAAAAACCCCCGCTGTTTGCGCAAAAGCAAACCTTAGCCAAACCTTTGTCTTCCCTGCATTTCATTCCTCTCCTCCTTCCGGTGTGACTTGTTGAGTACGTGGAAGTACTCATCCTTGCCTCTTCACCAGAACCTGAGCCAGAAGCTGAAGAAGAAGACGAAGTGGAGTAGGCTTGTCCTACACTTTGGAAGCTGCCTGTGAAGTGGTCGAAGCCCCGTGGCGAGCGTCAAGCTTAGGCTTAGGCCCTTTTTCTTTTTTCGCTGCTCTTTTGTAATCTTTTTGTATTGTTTCTAAGACGTGGAACTGTAATATCAACAATTGTCTTATGTGTACCCTGGCTGGTCCTGGACAGGGATTTTAATACACATATAGCTTCGGAAATTCGGGTCCGAATTTCTGGACGTGACAAGTTGGTATCAGAGCCAATTTTCAGACCGTAGGAAAAGCCAAACGGAAAAACCTTAGGAGCCCTCTGAATCTTTTCATATGCATAAGCCCTGATTTTTGAAGTCGTTCCGGGAAAATGGGTCTTGTTTCCTCGGGATTGGGAAAAATTTTAAGTCTCTCTCAAACCAAAGAATTTTGAAAACTTGGTTAAGTATAAGTGAGAGGATTTTAAAGTTAAAATTTTAAAAATCATTTGATCTCTTATTCGGCCGTCAAGTCGGGATTTTCTAAGGGAACAAAGTCCTAAGTCGAGATAGGAGGGAATGGTCGCCAATTTTATACTATAACTAAGCATCTATTTTACCACATCATCTAGGGGATGTCGTTAGAAGTTTTACTTAGCCTCATAAAAATATTTCTAAAAAAACCCTCTTTTTCTCGTTTACTTCACTTGAGTCCTTTATTGTTTATCTAACTTGGGTTTGAGCATGCATTGATCCCCTACCTTGTCTTCTCTAGATGGCAGGCCGTCCAGTCACCCACAACGGTTAGGGATTGAAGGGTTTCGTCGCAGAGCTGGCGAGGATGGCCTTGGCAGTAGGCTATCCGGATGCACCTGAGTACACTGTTGTCTCACCGTTCGGTAGTGAGTTGCCTCACCAAGTCCGCCTGGAGGTGCACGGGTTCGTCGGCACGAACATCTCGAACATGGTGGTCACTGCGTCGGGAGGAACAGATGAGCATGCCTGCCAAGAGGCTGCTTATCTGATGCTGGCTCGGATGAGGGAGATGCATGACTACCACCTCCGCCACTGCCTATCGGTACCATCCTCGGCATGGAACTTCGTCGGCAGTCAACACCTTCCAATCTGCTGAAGGGGAGAACGACACCACCTTCTCTATCATGAGGACTATGATTGAAGGGCTGGATAAGATGCACGCAGATCTCCACTTGGCGGCAAAGGCCCTGAATGACTAGAAGATCCTAAGGATCAAGAGTTTGAAGGATGAGGTGGATCGTCTCAAGAGAGAAATCGCTAGTCTGAAGGGACTTCCACCTCCCAACATCCTTCGGATCAGGATCACGCCGCGGAAGAACACCAAGGCTCCGGTGCAGATGCAGCTGGTGCCCAGGGTTCCACCTCTTGCATTGCCACCTTCCCCAGTCCCCGCCCCAGTGCCAGATCCTACTCTTGCTCTGGTCCCTGCCCCAAGCAGAGGAGAAGGATGGATCTCGGTGTCCAGCAGTAGCAGCGGCAGCTCCAAGAGCCCCGGATGAAAAGAAGAGTTAGCAAGTTCTCGAAGCCGCTCGAAGAAAAAGGAAGATGGGAACTCCCTAGGGAGTGGTTTCGACTCCTCCGACTGCGGAAGCCGCTCCGACCCTTAGAGCGTCGCCACCCTTAGTTTATCGTTTTCCTAGTTTTCCTGTTTGCTTAGTTGCTGTGTGTTAGGAGTGTTGTGCGTGGGTAATGGTCAACCTGTATCAAGTGTGGATATGGGTTGTCCAATTAAGGATGTTGAGTGTGTTTTAAGTGTTTTAATTAAAGAACAGATCAAAACAAGTAATAAAGATCGACTTCTCTGTCCAATCTGTTTTACTCCTTCTCCCCGCCTTGTTTATTCCACTTCTTCAGGTGGTGAACACTAAGAACGGCAGCATCAACACCAGCACTGAGTCAGCTGAGAACAACACCCGTGCTAATGCCAACAACCCACCTCCTCCACCTGAGAACATCACTTTGGCACAAGTCCTAGCCAACCAAACCCAGATGATGGCTGCAATGATGCAGCAGATGCAACAGCAGCATCAGCAGATGCAGTTGCAAATGATGCAACAGTTTCAGCAGCAGAACCAGAATCAGCATGACCATTTCGCACCACCACCTCCCTCACAAAACAAACTATCGGAATTCCTTCGGGTTCGACCCCCAACTTTCTGTAGCACCACCAATCCCATGTAGGCTAATGACTGGATCATCGCCATAGAAAAGAAGTTGGACCTTCTCCAGTGCACGGACTAGGAGAGGGTGTCTTTCGCCACCCACCAACTCCAAGGCCCCACCTCAGCCTGGTGGGACAACTTCTTGGTTACCCATCGGGCAGACGCACCTGTAGTTACTTGGGCAGAGTTTTGCCACCAATTCCGGAAGGCACACATCCCCGGAGGGATAGTAGCCCAGAAAAAGAGGGAGTTCAGATCCCTGGAGCAAGGCACTCGGACTGTCACCGAGTATCTGCACGAGTTTAATCACTTAGCATGATATGCTCCAGAGGATGTACGCACTGACGCCGAGCGTCAAGAGAAGTTCTTGGCCGGGTTGGACGATGAGTTAATAGACAAACTCATCTCCAGTGAATACGCAGACTTCGAGAAGTTAGTCGACAAAGCCATCCATCAAGAATATCAACGCAATAAAATGCTTAGAAAACGGAAGGCTACTCAGTTTAGGCCACAACCTCAGCAAGGGAATCCCCAGCGGCCACGTTTCACTCTGGGTGGTCAAAGTGGACCTACCACTATGATCGTCCGTCAAACTCGCCCATACCATCCTTGGAATTTCCAACCCAGCGGAAGCCGTCCCGGACAGCCGCAGTGGAATTTGACTCCGCGTCCGCCAACGGCGCAGCCGCCACTGTAGTCCAAGCTAGTGCCGCCAAAGAAGGACTCAGGATTCAAACCGGGTAACTGTTTCAACTGTGGAGAACCTGGACATTTCGCAGACAAGTGTCCAAGACCAAAACGCGCACCCAGGTTCATCCAAGCAAGAGTGAATCATGCTTCGGCAGAGGAGGCACAGGACGCACTGGATGTCATATTGGGTATGTTCCCTGTGAACTCCTTTAATGCATCAGTCCTGTTTGATTCGGGTGCAACCCACTCTTTTATATCAAAAGCATTCGTGGGAATACATGGGTTGTCGGCGTTAAAACTTAAGATACCCATGCGGGTTCAAACTTTCGGGAACTATTTGAACACTGCCCACTTTTGCCCTTCAGTGGCAATAGAAATCCAAGGATCCCCCTTTCTAGCCAAATCTTATCCTTCTAGAATCAAGAGGCCTGGATCTCATCCTTGGGATGGACTGGTTGACCCGTCACAAAGGTCTGATCGATTGCGCAAGCCGCACGATCTCCTTGACCAATGACGAAGGGAAGAAAGTGATTTACCGCTCCCCTAAACCATTGAGGGTAGTGGCAAGTCTGAATCGGATCTCGGCTAAGGAGAAGCCCGAAGAGAAAGGAAAGGACCAGGCAAAGTTATAAAATATTCATGTGGTTTGTGAGTACCCGGAAGTCTTCCCGGAAGACCTAACCACAATGCCACCTGAAAGGGAAATAGAGTTTCGGATTGACCTAGTCCCTATCACTGCTCCGATCCACAAGAGGCCCTATAGAGTGGGAGCCAATGAGTTGGCAGAGGTCAAGAAACAAGTAGATGAATAGTTACAGAAAGGCTATATCCGCCCAAGCACATCGCGCTGGGGGTGCTCCAGTCATTTTTGTGGAGAAAAAAGGATAAGACCAAAAGGATGTGCGTCGACTATCGCGTACTCAACGAGGTCACTATCAAGAACAAGTACCCTCTCCCTAGGTTTGACGATCTGTTCGATCAATTAAAGGGAGCAAAGTTGTTCTCAAAGATAGACCTATGGTCAGGCTATCACCAGCTAAGAATTCGAGAGGAGGACATTCCCAAGACCGCCTTCATCACTCGGTATGGTCTGTACGAGTGCACGGTCATGTCCTTCGGAGTTACAAATACCCCAGCCTTTTGAATGAATTTGATGAACAAAGTGTTCATGGAATTCCTAGACAAGTTCGTCGTAGTGTTCATCGACGACATCTTGATCTACTCACAGTCGGAAGAGGAACACGAGCACCACCTCCGGTTGGTACTCAAAAAGTTAAGAGACCACCAGCTCTATGTTAAGTTTAGAAAATATGCTTTCTGGTTGAAGGAAGTGCAATTCCTCGGCCATATCGTGAATGCCCAAGGAGTCACAGTGGAGCCTTCCAATGTGGAAGCAGTATCAAAATGGACTCCACCTAAAACCATCACCCAGGTTAGAAGTTTTCTAGGACTTGTGGGTTATTACCGTCGGTTCATCGAAAACTTCTCAAAGATTGCCAAGCCATTGACGTCGTTGTTAAAGAAGGATGAAAAGTTTATATGGACTGCCGAGCACAACCAGAGTTTTGAAACACTTAAGAGAAAACTGGTGTCCGCACCCGTATTGATCTTGCCAGATCAAACCAAGGATTTCCAAGTCTATTGCGACGCATCTCACCAAGGGTTAGGCTATGTGTTGAAGCAAGATGGAAAAGTGGTCGCTTATGCTTCCCGCCAATTGAGTGAAGGGTTACGCGGAGGCTACGCTAGCCAAAAACAAAAACTTTTTACAGCGCAAACCTGGAACACTTGCAAGTAAGGGCCGATAGATCGTTACCGATTGGAGTGTGCAGCGGAAACAGCCAATCAGGGCTATCCGATCCGGAACAGTGTAGCCGATTCCCGCAAGCCGACAGCCGATTCCCGGGGACAGCCGATTCACCAATCAACCGATTCGCCGATGCCACAGCCGATCCGAGTCGCCAACCGTGTTCTCGTTGCCGATCTGCCGCAGTCGCTCGCTCCGATTGCAGCCGATTCGTAGCCGATCAATAGCACGCAACGTAGCAGCGCCTCTACCGGTATCCACACATCCGAGGACAAAATGCCGAGCACCCGTGTGCTAGCACGCGATGCAAGGCTAGGGTTTGACTCGAAAGTGGGGAGGGTTTCCGTGGAGATTGATCTCGGCGACTTCTGTTGCGGATTCGGTTCAATGCCAATACTTCAACTCTCCACCCCTCGCCCCCTTTATATAGAGTTGGCCGACTGGGACTAGTGGCCAATCAGGACTCTATTTTGAATTGGATCTCACCCGAATCTCATAGAGTTGGCCGCCCATATGTCGTAAGACCATGGGACTCTATCCGATCGGATCCCTATCCGATCGAGCCGTATCCGAGTCCAACTCGAATGCCTATTCTTATCCCCTTAAGCGTGCGACTCTGTAGGTTCAGGTATACTTGGTTTCGGCTATAGTCTAACTTAGCCGATTGTTGGCTCGAGTCCAACTCAGCCGACCTGTCAATAGCGGCGCCTAGCAGCACATATTGACACCATAGTATACAAGAATATAATATCGGCTCTGAACCTGTAATGTGTACACAAATTCCTTTGCCTCACGATACCAATTAAGCTATAGGCAAGATGTGTGCCATCCCTTCAATAGCTTAACCATTCACTCGAACCGTATTGGATTATCATCGTTGATTGACTCCTCAATCAACTTAGCATGGCCATGCATTTCCATAATCCATTACCTCGAGGGGCCTAGAGATATCTCTCCAAAGGAGGGGCAAATTCCATCTTGATCACTCACATCCCACTCCATGTTTCATAGCAAACCCGAAAACTACCTTTATAACTACCCAGTCACGGAATAGCGTTTGGTAGTCCCAAAGTAGGCTACTACACATGTTGGAATCCATGGTGATATCAGGTCTAAGGACTTTGTACCAACACTACCTGAGACCAACTAATGGCACATTAATTCTGTAGTGTCTCATGGTGGGTCTATCCAACAATGTGTTCTCTAACACATATGTCCATGTTTATTGATTTGGTATCTCCATACCCATGATCTATGAGACATGATCATCAATCAATAAACATGCCGATCTTAGAATCATATTAGTTCCAATAATATGATATATGATCAGGGATCGTTTAGAAATAGATTCATACATATAGAGTCTCATAAATAAGTCACGTACTTATTGATCCATACAAGATGTCTATTTCATGGAACTGAATAACACTTTATTCATTATTACATAAACATTGACGTGATATCCAACATCTCCATGTTGCCTCTAGGGCATATCACTAACATTGAGACCTCATGAATCTAACTATCCAACACATGACTTGGAATTAGCAGCAGTCATCCATGCTCTGAAAATATGGCGACATTACCTCGTCGGTAATCGATGTGAAATATATATGGATCATAAGAGCCAGAAATACATTTTCACCCAACCGGATTTGAACCTCCGTCAGCGACGATGGTTGGAGTTGATAAAGGATTATGATCTAAGTATACACTATCACCCTGGCAAAGCTAATGTGGTAGCTGATGCCTTGAGCCGAAAGATTTACTGCAACTCTATTCACATAGAAGGGAAATGGGAACAGTTACTACAAGACCTAGAGCACCTAAACCTGAGAATTGTTGAACCCGGATTTGTGGCCGCTCTTGAAGCCCAACCCACACTCTTAGATCAAATTAGCATAGCTCAAGCCTCGGATCCTGACATAACTGAGCTTAAGAAGAATATGAGAGTGGGAAAAGCTCGTGACTTCATGGAAGATGAACACGGAACCATATGGATGGGCAACAGGATATGTGTGCCAGAAGATAAGGAATTAAAGAAGTTAATCCTTACTGAAGCACATCAGAGTCAGTACTCCATCCATCCGGGAAGTACCAAGATGTATCAGGACCTTAAGGAGAAATTTTGGTGGGTTAGCATGAAAAGAGAAATAGCAGAGTTCGTGGCACTATGCGATATATGCCAGCAAGATTATTACAGCCACTTCAAATCCCAGAATGAAAGTGGGAGGAAATCGTGATGGATTTCATCACCGGTTTACCTCCAACATCGTCAGGACACGATTCTATCTGGGTTATCATCGACAGCCTCACTAAAGTAGCTCATTTTATCCTAGTGCTTACCACCTATACGGGCAGAAGGTTAGCGAAATTGTACCTTGCAAGGATTGTGTGTCTTCATGGGGTACCCAAGAAGATAGTGTCTGATCGTGGTAGTCAGTTCACCTCCAAGTTTTGGCAAAAACTACAAGAGGAACTTGGCACCCGGATGAATTTTAGCACGGCCTATCACCCACAAACCGATGGTCAGACGGAACGTGTAAACTAGGTTTTGGAAGATATGTTGTGAGCTTGTGCTCTGGATTTCGGAGGAGCTTGGGATAAGAGCCTGCCCTATGCAGAGTTCTCCTATAACAACAGTTATCAGGCCAGTTTATAGATGGCACCTTTCGAAGCACTTTATGGACGAAGGTGTCGTACCCCGCTTTCTGGGATCAGACCGGCGAACGTCAGTTGTTCGGGACTGAAGTGTTAAGTGATGCCGAAGGGAAAGTTAGAACCATAAGAGAAAGGCTGAAAGTTGCACAGTCTCGTCAAAAGAGTTATGCAGACAACCGTTGCAGAGAGCTAGTTTTCAAAGTCGGAGACTATGTATATCTTCGTGTCACCCCACTTCGGGGAGTGCACCAATTCCAAACCAAGGGCAAGTTGGCACCACGCTATGTGGGACCATATCGGATTCAAGAGCGACGAGGTGAAGTGGCATACCAACTCGAATTGCCACCCACCATGGCGGGAATTCATCACATTTCCACGTCTCTCAACTCAAGAAGTGTCTGAGAGTTCCGGAAGAACAGGCCAGTCCAGATCAGATCGAAATCCAGGAAGATCTGACTTATGTGGAGAAACCAGCACGGATCGTCGAAACCAGTGAACGGAGGACCCGGAACAAGGTTATTAGGTTGTGCCGAGTCCAATGGACTCACCACTCCGAAGAAGAAGCAACCTGGGAGAGGGAAGATGAGCTAAAGGCCTCTCATCCCTATCTGTTCGCCAGAACCTCTGAATCTTGGGGTCGAGATTCCGTTTAAGGGGGTAAGGTTTGTAACACCCTGAGATGTTTTTCCCTATTAAAAATCCAAAAGAAAATCGTAAAAGAAAATTGTTGGAATTAACTGAAGAGAACAAACAATTTTAAAAGCCAAATGCTAAATGGAAATGGCATGGTAGGATTTTTCTTAAATTCTACATGTCAAA
This sequence comes from Oryza australiensis, assembly GCA_019925245.2. Taxonomy (NCBI): domain Eukaryota; kingdom Viridiplantae; phylum Streptophyta; class Magnoliopsida; order Poales; family Poaceae; genus Oryza; species Oryza australiensis. The sequence goes on from JAIFGZ020000322.1 coordinate 675,375, forward strand.
ATACATTAACAGGATTTTTAGTGGAATTTTCAAAGCATTAAAAATAATTTTTAACTAATTAAAATCAAAATACAAATTAAAAAATCTTGGGAAAAATATTTTTCTCTCACCTCTGTCCTTTTCCCGCCCTATCGGCTGTGGGCCGCCGGCCCGAGCCGATGGCCCAATCCTCCAGCCGATCGGCCCAGCCAACCAGGCCATCCCCAGCCGACGCGCGCCCCTCTCGCCTCGCTCGTGGGCCGGCCGAAGGCCACGGCCTGTTTAAGCCGCGCGCCCTGAAATAAGTCCATTTTGCCTCCCCCTTTACCCCGGGACGTCGACAGGTGGCGCCATTTCCGCCGTCCCCTCCTCGGACCTCACGCGCCCGCCTCCCTCGCGCTCCGGGATCCCGCCGCCTTAACTCCCCACCGTGCCCGCTGGCATTCAAAGCCCCCGGCCGCCGCTCCCGCACGCCCTAATGGCCGGATTTCATCACCGGCCATTACTTCCCCCAAATTTGCGCCGGCGAGTAATTCCACCCTTATCCAGTCGCCGCCGATCTCCCCGCGACCTATTTAAGCACCCCCGCACTCTCGTTTGCCCCCACACCGTGCGCCCTTGCTTTGGAGCTTGCCGCCGGAGACCGTGATTTCCCGTCGCCCTGAGTCATTTCGGTCTCCGCCGCCGCCTCTCTCTTTGTCGACTGCGTCCGTTGTAACACCCTGAAAATCGGCGAATTTAAAAATCGGGAATTAGAAATTGGAACTTACAAAAACCTTCTGCTTGTTGCTGCTTGATCGAGTTTTTGCTTCTTATTTGCCACTTGGTTGCATAAATTTATATGTGAGCGATTCATCTCGGAGTTTGTGAAAAACCAAATGATTTGGATTTCCGTTGGGGAGGAAAAATCTTGGAGTTTAAAGTTAGGAATTTTAAAATAAAATAGAAAAAGGGTGTGGATTCATGAAAACATGTATTTGGAAAACAAAACTTTATTTGGTGATTGTGAAATAGTAATTAGAAAATAAAATGGGCAATAAAATATTTTAGAGGATTTATATGAAGACTAGAAATTAATTGAAATTAAAAATTGTGACTTATGAAATTTAGGAAAAAGGATTAAATTAAAAGTGTGAAATATATTTTTAAAATAATGAGAGTGGGTGAAAAGTTTGAAAATATATTTTTAAATTAATTTTGGGAATATTAGATTTTAAAATAGGAATTTGAAAATTAGATTTTAACATCACGAAAAAACAGAAAGCGCATTGTTTATGCGTCACTAGGTGCTCACGTCACTGTGCCCGGACCCCGCACGCGCTCGCGCCACGCGGCGACGCCGCGCCCGGCCCCGCGCATTGCCCGCATTCGTCGCGCCGGCCCCGCCAACCCGTGCACCGCGCGTCGCTCGCCGTACCGCCGCGCCGGTCCCTCCTCTCTCGCGTCCCCCCCCGCCGCGCCTATAAAGAGGCCGAAGCCCCATCTCCTTTCCCCACCTCGCCGCCACAAATTTCCCCCTCTCTGCCGGTCCTTCCCCCCGAGCCCCGAGCGCCGCCGTCGCCGAAGTGCCCCAAGCCGCGAGCGTCACCGCTGTTGCCGCGAGCCGTCGCCGCCGTGCGCCGGTGTCCCGCCGCCTCCCCTTGCCGTCGCCGTCAACCGCCGGTGAGTGCCCGACCCGCCGCCCCTTCGCGCTTGCGCGGCCACGGCCGCAATAGAGAAAAGAGAGAGAGCACCGGTCGAGCGGGTAGAGGAGAAGGAATAGGAAAAGAGGAAAAGAAAAGAAAAGAGAGGAAAAAGGGAAAAGAAAAATAGGAAAAATAGGGAAAAATTTTGAAAAATTAGGAAAAGTATTTAGAAAATATTTGGGAAAATATTTGGGCAAATATATATTGTTTTCTCGTGTATTTTCTCGGTACAAATTTAGAAATAGAAATCTAATTTTTCAGAAATTTCGTTTCGCGTCGTTTTGATCCGGAGTTTGTCTATTTCTTTTTCACAATTAAAAATATGTTTCTTTTAATGCTCGAACCTCCAAAACCTCGAGCACAAACCCCTTGATTGGCATTTCTAAATTTATTTTCTTCATTAAATGCGATCAACTTTTTGCGAAAATCCTAAGACATCAAACTCGTTTTTAACTCGGATTTTATCCCAAAAACTCTCGTCCGAACTCGAGTAGAATTTTAGGCTAAACGTTTGGAGTCGTGTTTACGATTGTTTTCGATCTCTCGGAATTTATTTGAATTCTGATCGAATTCAATTGATTTTTCGCACGTATGGATAGCAACAAAGGGAGCAAGTACTGACTACATTGAAGACCCCGGCCAACAAGTGTGCTAGCAAGGCAAGCCAACACTTCCCTTTGAACATATTGATCCTACCTTGCAAAATGATGTTGATTTCAATTACAAATTGCATGCTATACCCAAATGAGTACCTACACTTGATATACCCTGCCTTGATGTTGATTACCATTAGAATTATTCTTTGTAACCTTCGATGTGATATGACCTTAGGCTAACTTCGGTAAAATGTTTAGCCCTGCTTATACTGATCAAGGACTATGACCTGGGAATCCATTACCACCCTGGCAAGGCCAATGTTGTAGCTGACGCTTTGAGCCGAAAAGCCCAGTGCAACCAACTAAGGATGGAATATATGGCCAACGAGCTTCAAGAAGAGATGGCTCGGCTTAACCTACAGTTGATTCCTCATGGACAACTGAGTTCGCTGGAGATACAACCTGTCCTACGAAGTCAGATTAAGGAAGCCTAGAAGGATTGTGAAGAAACCCAACTCATCAAGGAGCGCATGGCTAAAGGGCTAGCCAAGGAATTCACGGCCGACGACGATGGAGCCCTATGGTATCGAAAAAGGATTTACGTACCCAAGAAAGGCGGATTGAGGAAGCTGATCTTGAAGGAAGCCCATGAGTCAGCATACTCGCTACACCTGGACAACACCAAAATGTACCAGGATTTGAAAACAGAATACTGGTGGCCCAACATGAAAAGAGACGTAGCGGAATATGTGGCCGTATGTGATGTATGCCAATGATTTAAGGCTGAGCATCAGCGACCGACAGGATTGCTGCAACCACTCAAGATCCCTGAGTGGAAATGGGATGAAATAGGCATGGACTTTATAGTGGGACTACCCAAAACTGCTACCGGATATGATTCCATTTGGGTGATCGTGGATAGACTAACCAAGACTGCCCGATTTATCCCGGTCAAGACTCAGTATAGCAGCGCCAAATTGGCAAAACTTTACATATCCAGAATTGTGTGCCTACATGGAGTACCCACAAGGATTGTGTCAGACCGTGACACTCAATTCACATCTCACTTCTGGGATAAGTTTCATGAGGCGTTGGGAACTCACCTCGCCTTCAGTACTGCTTATCACCCACAGATGGATGGACAAACCGAGAGGACGAACCAGGTCCTGGAGGACATGCTAAGAGCCTGTGCGCTGGATTTTACTAAGGACTGGGAGAAATGCCTGCCCTATGCAGAGTTCTCCTATAACAACAGCTACCAGGCTAGTCTGAAGATGTCGCCGAATGAGGCCTTGTTTGGACGAAGATGCCGAACTCCGTTGATGTGGTCGGAGACCGGTGAACGAGCCGTATTTGGGCCAGACATCATTAGGGAGGCCAAAGAGAAAGTTTGTCTGACAAGGGATCGGCTTAAGGTAGCCCAGTCTCGGCAAAAGAGCTATGCGGACACTCGCCGAAGAGAGTTGGAATTCAAAATAGGCGACTTTGTGTACCTGAAAGTTTCGCCACTAAGAGGGACCAAGAGGTTCAAGGTCAAAGGAAAACTAACGCCAAGATATGTTGGACCCTACCCGATAAGCGCCAGAAGAGGCGAAGTGGCCTATCAACTGGACCTGCCGGAAAATCTTTCCGATGTACACCCTGTCTTTCACGTGTCACCACTGAAGAAATGTCTGCGAGTACCGAAAGAACAAATCCCCTCAAAAGACGTCCTTATCAGTGAAGACCTCACATACCCCGAACATCCCGTAAAGATTTTGGACGAAGCTGAGAAAAAGACTAGGACCAAAACGTGGCGAATATACAAGGTGCAATGGAGCAACCACACTGAAGATGAAGCCACTTGGGAAAAAGAAGACTTTTTAAAGACCGAGTACCCGAACCTATTCCACGAACGGTAAGAAATCTCGGGGACGAGATTTATGGTTAGGAGGGTAGGTTTGCAACGCCCTGAAAATCGGAGAATTTAAAAATCGGGAATTAAAAATCGGAACTTACAAAAACTTTCTCCTTGTTGCTACTTGATCGAGTTTTTCACTTCTTATTTGCCAGCTTGGTTGCATAAATTTATATGTGAGCGATTCATCTCGGAGTTTGTGAAAAACCAAATGATTTGGATTTCCGTTGGGGAGGAAAAATCTCGGAGTTTAAAGTTGAGAATTTTAAAATAAAATAGGAAAAGGGTGTGGATTCATAAAAACATGTATTTGGAAAACAAAACATTATTTGGTGATTGTGAAATAGTAATTAGAAACTAAAATGGGCAATAAAATATTTTAGAGGATTTATATGAAGTCTAGGAATTAATTGGAATTAAAAATTGTGACTTATGAAATTTAGGAAAAAGGATTAAATTAAAAGTGTGAAATATATTTTTAATCTAATGAAAGTGGGTGAAAAGTTTGAAAATATATTTTTAAATTAATTTTGGGAATATTAGATTTTATTTTGAATTTTTAGAGTGAAAGAAAATAGGAATTTGAAAATTAGAATTTAAAATCGGGAAAAATCAGAAAGCACACTCTTTATGCGTCACTAGGTGCTCGACGCCGTACACAACCCGGCCTCGCGCGTGGCGCGAGGCTGGGCAGCGCGTGGCGCGGCGCGGGCGCGTAGCGCGTGCCCACGCTCGCGCCACGAGCCGACGCCGCGCCCGGCCCCGCGCCCACGCATGCCACGTGCCAACGCCCGCACCCGCCCCGCCAACCGTGCGCCGCGCGTCTCGCCGCGCCGCCATGCCGGTCCCCCCTCTCCCGTTCCCCTTCGCGGCCGCCTATAAATAGGCCGAAGCCCCATCTCCTTTCCCCACCTCGCCGCCACAAATTTCCCCTCTCTCGCCGGTCCTTTTCCTCCCCGAGCGCCGAGCGCCGCCGTCGCCGAAGCACCGCAAGCCGCCGAGCACCGCCGCGTTGCCGCGAGCCATCGCTGCCGTGCGCCGGTGTCACGCCGCCTCCCCTTGCCGTCGCCGTCGACCGCCGGTAAGTGCCCGACCCGCCGCCCCTTCGCGCTTGCACCGGCCACCAGCCGCAACAGAGAAAAGAGAGAGAGCACCGGTCGAGCAGGTAGAGGAGAAGGAATAGGAAAAGAGGAAAAGAAAAGAAAAAGAAAAGAAAAAGAGAGGAAAAAGGGAAAAGAAAAAATAGGAAAAATAGGGAAAAATTTTGGAAAATTAGGAAAAGTATTTAGAAAATATTTGGGAAAATATTTGGGCGAATATATATTGTTTTCTCGTGTATTTTCTCGGTACTAATTCAGAAATAGAAATCTAATTTTTTGGAAATTTCGTTTCGCGTCGTTTTGATCCGGAGTTTATCTATTTCTTTTTCGCCATTAAAAATATGTTTCTTTTAGTGCTCGAACCTCCAAAACCTCGAGCACAAACCCCTTGATTGGCATTTCTAAATTTATTTTCTTAATTAAATGCGATCGACTTTTTGCGAAAATCCTAAGACATCAAACTCGTTTTTAACTCGGATTTTATCCCAAAAACTCTCGTCCAAACTCGAGTAGAATTTTAGGCTAAACGTTTGGAGTCGTGTTTATGATTGTTTTCAATCTCTTGGCATTTATTTGAATTCTGATCGAATTCAATTGATTTTTCGCACGTATGGATAGCAACAAAGGGAGCAAGTACTGACTACATTGAAGACCCCGGCCAACAAGTGTGTGAGCAAGGCAAGCCAACACTTTCCTTTGAACATATTGATCCTACCTTGCGAAATGATGTTGATTTCAATTACAAATTGCATGCTATACCCAAATGAGTACCTTCACTTGATATACCGTGCCTTGATGTTGATTACCATTAGAATTATTCTTTGTAACCTTCGATGTGATATGACCTTAGGCTAACTTCGGTAAAATGTTTAGCCCTGCTTATACTAGATTCTTGCATACTCATGATTTTTACAAAGAAGCCTCATGCTTGGGAAACTATCCTTGGGAAGGTAGTTGGAATACGCCATGTGGAGACATGAGCGCCACATTGCCTTGATCATGATGAAACTAGCTTTGATGAAAAACAAAAAGTGCAAAACCAATGTTTTGGACTGGGGCGGATGGATGGATTTGGGAGGATTCCGGGAAAGGCAAGTACCCCCCTGGTCAATTAAGGACCGAGCCATGAGACTTATAACCTGGAACGAGCCAGTACAGCCGTACTTCTTGAATGGGTATAGACCTAGAGGAGTAGATAGCTGAGCGGAGGCAGTATCCCTGCATAGTGGTTCTTGAGTGAAGAGGTGGTTCTGGTTAATGAGAAAAGGCTACGGCCTAAGTGTTGAATGAATGAGAATGTTGTGAAAGTTTTTCCCTTACCCCGGGAGCGCCAGAACTCCTATCACTGCTAGGAAAGGACGACTAGAGTGGAAGAGGATATAAGTTCATGGAGCGAGTACTGCCAAAGCAAAGTTATCGAAAGGCTTTGCCGTGACCATTCCATATGAAGGGATGAAAGCTCATTCAATGAGTAGTCGCGGAGTATGGGTAAAGTGTACATCCACTGCAGTATGAGTCAATCAATCTATTCGAATAGCCGTGCTCGCGGTTAATGAGCAGCGTGACAAGTTTCTCCCGTGGCTAGACTCATAAATTTTAAAATGATGGGAATGGGATTGCATAATGATTTTGTGTGCTGGTGGACTCAACTTCTCGGAATGCGAGAAGGGGTGGACTCCCCAGAAAACCATGACGAACCGGAGGCGGAAAGCCATCCTTGGAAATCATGATGGATGGTAGACAGAACCGTCGCCGTTTTAATACACTCTGAAACTAAAACTTGACTTGGCTAGACAATAGGTTTGTGAAATGATTTGTGAAAATTGGCTTTGTGCAAATGAACCCTAGCCATCCTTTGAATGACCCTATCATGTGCATCATTCCGTGTCGGCTTGCTGAGTACGTTGGGTACTCACCCTTGCTATACGCACAAACTTCAGATGAAGGAAACGAAGAACTGGAGGACCCCTATGCTTAGTGCCAGATGGGCGATGAAGGAGAAGGCGTCTACTAGGTCTTAGTCCCCGATCGTTGCCTGTGGCAATCGACATGCCGCTGTTTTCGTCTGCTAATCTTATCTAAACTCTGCTTTTGGTTGTATCCGGACCGGTAGGTCCTATATGTATTGGATATTGCCTTCAGGCCTATTATTGTAATAATTTCGATGTAAGACTATTCGTGCATCTTGCACCTTGCACTACTCGATCCAGGGATATGGTACTATGAACACGAATGATTCCCGTCCTCAAAAACGAGGGTCAGCATCCGTCCTCCCTCGGCGCCCTTCCCCGCGAGCTCGCACCGTCTCCCTCACCGCCGTCACCATCGTCTCCCCCAACTCCGGTGACCCGCGGTGAGCTTTTCCCCTTTTTCTCTCAGTAAAAGAAGACCGACGTTGCTTCAACTGTGGCAGAATAGGACATGAGGCCAGAAATTGCCCACTGCCCAAGCCCTCAGTCTGAAGACTACCGCATGACCTGCAACATCGGTAGTCCACAAGGATCACCCTCTGCCAGCACCTGGATCATGCGGATGGGTGGATGACTAGTCGGATACCAGCAGCAGCCCTGGTCTTGCTTTGGATGGAGTTAAGACAGCAATGACCATGCCCTTACCCCTTTTATGTATGAGACCCTAAAACGATGTCAGTAACATTGTATGGTGTTGTATGGACTATACATGTCCAATGTATCCCCCTGATGTAACATTTATGAACTGATAATGAAGTTCCATGTTATGTCATAAATGAGTTTATTCCACCAAGCTTGCTTTGAAAGATCACTTCAAACAACTCAAAGAAAATTCCTTAGTATCGCGACGTTAGCAAAGCGAGTCTCTTACCTTATCCCTGTTGTTCAGATGGCGCATCGTCGCAGAGCCCCAGCAGCTCCTGAGAACGCGCTAGAGCCTAACCCCTCCACCCTAGCAGAAGTCATGGCCTTGCAGACCCAACTGCTGCAAGCTATCACCAACAACCAAGGATAGCGCGGAGGATCAAACCTCGGCGAATTTATGAGGGCAAAGCCGCCGACATTCTCCTCGACAGATGAACCCATGGACGTTGAAGATTGGCTGAGGGTAATAGAAAAGAAGCTGACTCTCGTCCGAGTACGGGAAACTGACAGAGTCGTCTTCGCCACCAATCAGCTGGGAGGACCCGCAAGTGACTGGTGGGACACCTACAAGGAAACACAGGCTGAAGATGCCGGTGAACCCACTTGGGAAGAGTTCATGGCTGCCTTCCGTGAAAACTTCGTACCTGCTGCAGTTATGAGGATGAAGAAGAACGAGTTCCGTAGGCTGCGCCAAGGCAACACCATGGTACAAGAGTACCTTAACAAGTTCACGCAGCTTGCACGTTACGCCACAAGCGACCTGGCAGACGAAGAAGAGAAGATGGACAAGTTTATCGAAGGACTGAATGACGAGTTAAGAGGACCGATGATCGGTCAGGACCACGCCAGCTTTCAGAGCCTCATCAACAAGGTCGTAAGGCTTGAGCATGACCAAAGGACGGTTGAAAACAACCGAAAGAGAAGGCTTGCAATGGCCCGTCCAATTCAAGGAACGCCCCAGCGACCCAAAGGAGCAACCCCGTCAGGTTGGAAGCCAGCCGTTGTAGCAACCAATCGCCCTGCCGCACCCGGCAACATCAGCAGGTTACCTGCAACACCGTCTTGCACTCCGGCACCTACCTTGGCAGCCCCAGGAGCCAGGAATGTCAACTGCTTCAATTGCGGAGAGTTTGGGCATTACGCCAATAGGTGCCCTAAGCCGCGCAACACCCCCAACCGCACCGGAGCCAATGCCATTGCAGTACGAGGAACCCTTGCTCCGGCACCTGGACGCAGTTTGTTCAGAATGCCCCAACCAAAGAAAGCTGCAACCGGATTCCGCCGTGGTCAAGTCAACCATGTGCGTGCTGAGGAAGCTCGGGAGGACCAAAGCGTGCTAATGGGTATGTTTTCTATCCATTCTGCACTAGTTAAAGTTTTGTTTGATTCTGGAGCTTCGCATTCATTTATATCGTCGAGAATAAGCAAAGAGCACAATTTGCACCGAGTAGACCTTAAGAGACCCATGGTAGTACACTCACCCGGGGGAGATGTGACCATACCCCATGCGTGCATCAATGTGCCCATTCGGATCAAGGACGTGGTATTCCTGTCCAACCTTATGGTTTTGCCACCCCAAACCATGGATGTCATACTAGGAATGGATTGGTTAACCAAGAACCAAGGGTTACTAGACTGTGGACGAAGAGAAGTTACCCTATCTACCCCATGGGGATCACCGATGACAGTAGCCATGGATCAAGACCCTATGCTCCGTGACCGAGCTACGGGAATATTCACCATGCTACCCATAGTTGGAATGCCAATAATCCAGGACTACACGGATGTATTTCCTGAGAAACTACCGAGAATGCCCCCAGACCGAGACATAGAGTTCATTATTGACCTCATGCCTGGTACCGCCCCCATAGCTAAGAGACCCTACCAGATGCCGGTGGACGAATTGGAGGAACTTAAGAAGCAGATAAGGGAACTGCGAGAGAAAGGCTTCGTACGCCCTAGTTCTTCACCGTGGGGAGCCCCAATATTGTTTGTTAAGAAAAAGGACGGAAGCATGAGAATGTGCATAGACTATCGGTCATTGAATGAGGTTACCATTAAGAACAAGTACCCGTTACCTCGAATCGACGACCTATTCGACCAACTCAAGGGAGCCCGAGTGTTCTCAAAGATCGATCTTCGATCTGGATACCATCAGCTAAAAATTTGGACTGAGGATATACCCAAGACTGCGTTCTCCACACGCTACGGCTTGTACGAGTTCACAGTAATGTCTTTTGGACTGACCAATGCCCCGGCCTACTTCATGAACCTCATGAACAAAGTATTTATGGAATATCTGGACAAGTTCGTGGTAGTGTCCATTGATGATATCCTCATCTACTCCAAGGATGACGAAGAACATGCAGAACATCTGCGCTTGGTACTAGAGAAGCTGCGAGAGCATCAGCTATATGCCAAATTGAGCAAGTGTGAATTTTGGCTTAAGGAAGTAGCTTTTTTTGGACATGTGATCTCAGCAGGAGGCATAGCAGTAGACGCCGCCAAGGTCGAAGCTGTTACCAAATGGAAAGCACCCGATCGATAATGAGGTTAGAAGTTTCTTGGGATTGGTGGATTTTGGCGGTTTATAGAAGGATTTTCGAAGATAGCCCGACCCCTGACCCAACTATTGAAGAAGGAAAAGAAGTATGCATGGACTGAGCAGTCTCAACAGGCATTTGACCAGCTCAAAGAAAAGTTAACCACCGCCCCGATCTTAGTCCTACCGGACAACCAGAAACACTTCGTTATATACTGTGATGCATCTCGACAAGGACTAGGAGGCGTGTTGATGCAAGAAGGAAAGGTTGTGGCTTATGCCTCGAGACAACTACGACCTCATGAGGAGAACTATCCCACCATGACTTAGAATTGGCCGCAGTAGTGCATGCCTTGAAGATTTGGAGGCACTACCTGATCGGGAACCACTGTGATATATACACGGACCACAAGAGCTTGAAGTATTTCTTTACCCAGACGGATCTCACCGCCGTCGCCATCGTCTCCCCCAACTCCGGTGACCCGCGGTGAGCTTTTCCCCTTTTTCTCTTGGTCCAATCCCGCGTCGCCGTGTGCGGGTGCACGCGGTTCCGCTCGCGCGTGAGCCGCGGCACTCCGCCGCCCCGCGCCGCCGCCCGAATGGCACCGGCCGGCCTTCGGCCACCGGCCGACCGCGCCCGTGCCACTCCCTCTCGGCCGTCGGCCGGCGATCGGCACCGTCCGTCCCCGCCCACCCACGTGGCAAGACATGTGGTCGCCACCTTGGCACCATGTGTGCGCCACGTGGTGCACCGCCTAGTCCAGCCGTGGACCCGGTCCACCGTGGACCGGCGCTCCCGCGGACCGCTGACATCAGCCCTCGGCCACTGACGTCTGCCCTAGCCGCTGACGCCTCCCAAGGGTTTTATTGCGCAATAAATCAATAAGGATTTTTCTGTTTTAGTAAAAAAACCCAGAAAACTTCTAAAAATCATATCTTTTCAATCTGAGCTCCGTTTTAGCCCATTCACATTTCATTAAATTCATAAAAATGCCAAGAATTCATTAAAAATGGTTTTGTTCCCTGTTTCAGTAGCTTTTTAGCCTGTTTTGTTGAAGTGCTTGTTTGCCGTGTAGATCTCGATAGTTCCGCCGTCCCTGTTTACTTTGAAGTCATCGCTGAAGTTCCCCAAGCCGAAGAGCAAGGCAAGTCATACTATATTATTGATGATATTGCTCCCATTTTGCTAAAACACCTAGTTTATTCTATGAAACTGCATGTATATTGTCATTTCATGGGAAATAGTACACCTTATGCTTAGTTTGTGGGTTTGACACCCCATACCCTTTGATTAAACTTGGGAAAATAATATGATTAGATTCAGGACTATGTTATTCTTAGCCTGGCTTAGATTCACTAGCTCACTAAATGGGTCATTCTCACTTAATATGTCTCTCCTGGACTTCTGTTTGGAGGATTGATGTTTAGAAATTCAGGTGAACCAGACTAATAACTAAAATATGACAAATAGTGGGCTGTGGACGCTATGGTTTTGGTTAGCGGCGCCCATGGCAATTAAGGACCGGTTCACGGGACCCCTCAGGAGAATGACCGTGCAAACCACAAGCCGAAATGGGTAAGGTAGGTCCCGTAGTGTAGCCTCTCCTAGCTGACGGACCCATCGGCAAAGGTGAGCGGGATGGAATTTCAGTCGGCCCCGGTATAAGGGTTGCTGGGCTGCCGGATTCACCGAGGCACTCGGGGGACTGCCCATTCCCAAGGTCTGGGAGTGGGGGCGAAACCTTGGTGGGGTTCGCTTGGTTAGTGGAGGGTTATACGAAAGGTCCTATCACAGTTTCCTTTCCGGGGTACCACGGTGGTATTCCGGTGCACGGGAGACTGTGTTGTGGGGCTTTGTCTTGTGGGTACAGTTGTACACCTCTGATCAGAGTAAAACTATTCGAATAGCCGTGCCCGCGGTGATGGGGCGATCAACCGAGCTCTCCGTGATTAGTCTCACACTATTACACGCTGATTATTGGAACATGACTAGTATAGGTGGATGGTTTGGGCCTGTCACAACGTGGGGATAACGTTGGACAGTGTTGGTTTCAAAATGTTTTAATTATTTAAATTCTGTTGTTTTGACTGTGTTCAACATCTGTATTATTTGGAAAAACCCCTGCTGTTTGCGCAAAATCAAACCTTAGCCAAACCTTTGTCTTCCCTGCATTTCAATCCTCTCCTCCTTCCGGTGTGACTTGCTGAGTACGTGGAAGTATTCATCCTTGACTCTTCACCAGAACCTGAGCCAGAAGCTGAAGAAAAAGACAAAGTGGAGTAGACTTGTCCTACACTCTGGAAGCTGCCTGTGGAGTGGTCGAAGCCCCGTGGCCAGCGTCAAGCTTAGGCTTAGTCCCTTTTTCTTTTTCCGCTGCTCTTTAGTAATCGTTTTGTATTGTTTCTAAGACGTGGAACTGTAATATATACAATTGTCGTATGTATACCCTGGTTGGTCCTAGACAGGGATTTTAATACACATATAGCTTCAAAAATTCAGGTCTTAATTTCTGGGCGTGACACGATGCAACATGCATTGAATCGGCAGCTACTAGATTCATCTGATCGGCTGTAGATGTTAACAGAATGCAATCCAAGTCTTAAAGCACATTTAAACCAAGTAACTGGGATAGATCGGTAGTGTACTGAGACAGTATAAATCACTTAGATCTAAAAATACTATGAGACAAGGATTATACTTGTTACAGCATAGCCGAAGAGATAAATCTGACATGTATCGGCTAGTACTACGATACTGCTGTATACCCAAATATCATAATAAACTAAATACATTAAACAAGTTGCAATCAAATGTTAAAGTTACTTAACAGATTGATAACAAGCTTAACATATTTAGTATAATGAGATCTAGATATAGAGGGCAAATTTAACATATAAAGTGATAATAAAACAAACAAGATAGGTTAAATCAAATAAGATCGGCTGAAACCCCGATACTATCTCTAATAGCAATTGTAAGCACGAGAGATCTTTACAGTTCTAAATACTACTTAATAGATCGGACCCAACCGATGCAGCATTAAGCATAAAGAGAAATATAAGATCTAACCATGCCGACAAAAGCCTTTCGAGATGGTACATACATTATATAATCTAAGCCAACCTTGACATCTAATTTCACCGGCTGTTATCCAGCAATGGATACAAGCGGACTGAAATTAGATTGCGACATTGGTCTAGGTTATATAATGCATATGATAACTCAGCAGATTACGAAGACAAGATTAGAGTATCATGATGATGGAAGCACTAATCCCGAGAACGCAAGCTGCTTGAAACAAGGTTTACCTCTTGTCAGAGATCAAAACCCGATGCAGCCCACCGCAAAGCAAGAACTTGTCGAAATTAATCTAAAAGGAAAAGGTGGCGATGCGCCGAAAGTTGTATTGATCTAATTGTTTATCATAATTAGAGGGTCTTGGGTTGTATTTATACCCAATTACAAAACATTGTCCTTGTCGGACATGACTCTTATCTCTAAAACTGTTTGAAATACGACAATTGCCTAAAACAAACTCTAACAGACGTAATCCACAAGGAAATTGTACGAAATATCCTAATTATTAGATACAATTGCCTTTTCAGGACTTTATCCATAGATGGCAACCTCCATGAAGCTTTTCAAACCAAATCCGATGATGACTCCAACATCTTCTCGCTAGAATTGGCTTCATCGGCTATCCTAGTCGGAATCGGCTTCATCGGTTGTTCTTGTCTGATTTGATCTTAGCCGATTAACCCCTTAGCCGATTCGGTTTAGGACTTGGCGCACACGCTCTTTTCTCCCAATAACCACGGCTCCCGCCGAATCCACTTCGGCTTTGCTTCCAAATCTTATAATTTGTTGTTACCAAATTTGGTCGTTAATAGTGGTCGAGCAGAAATGTCCAACAAACAAATCAAGAACATTCTGTAGAAGACCGTAAACATGATGGGGAAGGCATGGAAGAACAAGCTACCCGATGTACTTTGGGCATATAGGACCGCATACAAGACACCCATCGGCATGTTACCCTACCAACTCGTCTATGGAAATACTTGCCATCTACCTGTCGAGATGGAACACAGGGCGCACTGGGCTATCCAGATTTGGAACATGGATTTAGGACAAGCCGGACGACACCGACATATACAACTGTCAGAACTGAAGGAATGGAGGGACATGGCTTATCACAATGCTAGGATGTACAAGGAAAGAAAAAAAGATGAAATGATAAGAGGATCAAGATAAAGGATTTCGCGACAGGGGACAAGGTGCTGCTATTCAACTCAAGGATGAAACTCTTCGGTCAAGGAAAACTATGGAGCAAATGGATGGGATCATACACCGTTGTTGACACCTCATCGCATGGATGAAACTCTTTAGGACAATGAAGGTAATATCTTCAAGGTAAATTATCATCGTTTAAAAGTTTTTCTTGAACCGGTCGGAATTATAGATCGGGAGTTAGACATGGTATATTTGGTTGATTTCCACGTCTTTCCTAAAACTTTCTCAGAGATTTCAGGGCTGGACAGGATCCAGCCAAAGCCTAATTATCTTGACTCCTGAGATGAGCACACCAGGGTTTGACCGAACCCTTTGTTCGGCCCACCAAGGGGTGGCACCTTGCCAATCCTCCAATAAGGTAAGAACTCAAAGGTATGTTCCATTTCACTCACTTCCTTTCCAATCCTCCAACAAGGTAAGTTCACTTTGATTCAATAAAATAAAATAAAAGAAAGACTCACCCAGTTTTTACCAGTTGAGCCCTTTTTGCTATTACTTTTGTCTTTTGTGTCTCTGAAGCAACCCAGGTACAAAAGAAGTGTGGGGGTGATTTTGTGTTCGCACTGTATACTCACATTCCAAGATCAACCATGTTCGTGCTACACCATGATGTTTGCACGTTCACGGGATGAGACATAGCATCTATGGCACGACAATTGCTCGTCTACACACTCACTGCACGATGGTTTGCATGTTTATCCTCTCATGTCCCTATTGATAAACTTAACATGAAAACATATTTGAAAATTAAACTCAACTTTTAAAATGAGCTTGGATATTTCAATTAGAGTACATGACTTGCCTATGAATATCTTGCATACTCTTTATTCCTCACTTGCTACCTTATGCTTGTGAACTATATTATTAGGAACACATGTCATCTAAGTAATTGATGAATGAGAGATTGCTTGACAATATGACCCCTGCTCTATTCTGTTGGATCCTTGAAAATTTTATAAAAAAATGTCATAACTTTACCTACTCCTCATTGATGTTTTATTCCTACCAAAGCCATATATTGATCTTATTGATAAACCTTGCATATATGCTTCTTGTTATTATTTTGAGTTTGGTCAAATGGTTAAGACCCTTGTTAGATTAGTTTCATGCTTTCATGATCAAGGTCCTTTTGCACATCCACCAAATTTTTTGCTCTCCCTCTACATTAGAGGCTTATCAAAAAATATTCCATCCACCCACCATATGCTAAACTTCTACATAGGAAGTTAGCATCCACCATCATCCATCCACCAAATAAATACATCATATGATTCTCCTGTCCTACTATCCATGCCAAATGAGACATGAGCTAAAAAATTATGATGATGCTAAAAAATCAGAATGCTCACAAAAGAAAAAGACAAAATATTCTTGAGCATGATAAAAAAATATATATAGAAAAATAGCCATCTTCTCCAAATAAAGTGCAAGGAGGAGGATCATACAAAAATGAGTCATCATCCCAATTTTCCACCTTTTCATATACATATCCCTTTTCACACATATGTGCACAACTTGATAATGTTTGTATGTCTAGAATTCTTCTTGGATCTACTTTTTGACTTTACAAAATTTTTGATACAAGTACGCCGTTCTTATTGCCTACCCCGAGCTCCACATAAGTCTTATTAGAAACGTAGGATAAGAATGGGAAACATAAATGCCTTGGTGAGGATTAAACACAATGAGCAATACAAGATAATCAATTGAGGAGTAAAAGTAAAGTTATATTTTCATGAGCAAAAAGAAAACCCTAAGGTAATTCATCAAAAGGAGTAAAGGCGAATTGAGTCAAGGTTGTTCCACTCTTCAATCACCTAAGGTGACATGGTAGACATTTCAAAGTTCACGAATATAGGTATGGCTTGGAATATATTATATGTTTGTATCATTACACATGAAGTCATTACTCTATTGAAATTCATGAGCTTTACTCAGGGACAAGTAAAGGATAAGTCTGAGGGTGTTGTTGATGGTCTTTAAGTACAAACTTTAACCGTCAACTCCTGCAGAAAAGAATACAAAATATAATATCAAACTTAGTGGTAGGGGTATATTACTAGCCGTTTGCACTAGTACTGGTAAATATCTATGTGAACACACCTGCCATGTGATAGAATGAACCTCTGGCCAATCATATGCAACCACAAGGATTTAAGGGCCCACAGGTCAGTCAAAACCGACTTAAAATGAGCTCAACCATGGTGCACCGGCATAGGGGCCTACCAGTAATCCTTACAACCAACAGAGTAGCTAGGAGGTCGGGCCCATAGTTCGAGCAAACCAAGGGTTCGGCCGAACCAACCTTGCCTCCATCAATCACCACCTTCCACGTGTAGGCTCTGGATCACCTACCAATGATGGTTGTGGGTGCACCAACCTCCACAACCACCATTACAACCGTCATATGGCCCTATATAAGGAGGATGTCAACTTACTTCTAAAATGCACAATAAAGTAGAGTATAACTCACTTTTAAATTCTAGGCATCACTTTAGTATGTGGAATTAGGTAGAGAGTGAAGGGAAGCTCCGGAAGGAGTGCCCCAAATATTGGAGTTCTCTCTGGGAAGTTCTGGAGGAGTGTCGGATTTGTTGAAATTCTTGCACTGGAGTTCTGGAGAAGTGGCGGAGTTGTTGGCCTTCTCTCGTTTGTACCTCGACGAATGTTGCTTTTAATAAAGTAAGTGTTCGAGACTTCTTTATGGTATTTAATTTATTTGCTTAAGTGGGATATATTCACATCGTTGTTGGTTCATCGCTTAGTATTATTATTAAGTGCTCTAGTACTATGACTCTAGATAAAGAAGGAAGTTCTTGCCCGAGGCTAGAGTACTAAGCAAAAGCTTAGACGTGGTGTCTAGGTTAGCGTTACCTTCGTTTGTTGTGTGCTCCATGGAAAGTGAGGTAGTTGGAAGGTTGTGACAGACCTGTCCATCCTTTGCATCCCTCCATGTTCGGGTACATCATAGAGCCTAGAACAAAAGGGGATAATCATAGTACTAGGGAACACAAAGATGGCCGTGTAGTATGATAAGAGGAGTCTCGATATGATCAAATAAACTCCCAACACTCCCATAACAACCTAGCATCCTCGTAAACTAAGCAAACACAACCCGACGCCGAAACCAGACAGAACAATAAAGCAGATCCCGTTGTCCAGCATCAACCCCAACAAGACGGTCAAAATCGGGGTCGGGCTCGACGACAAATAGGAACTTGAGCTCATCACCTTCCTCCGTGAAAATGTATACATGTTTTCTTGGCAACCATTCGACATGCCCGGAGACCCCAGGGAGGTGACTAAGCACATGTTGATGGTCCGACCCAACGTGAAACCTGTCAAGTAGAAGTTGTGTCGCTTTGCACCAAACTGCAAAGAGGCTATCCAAGAAGAGCTCAACAAACTCCTCAAGGCCGGCTTCATCAAGGAAGTACTCCATCCATAGTGGCTCGCAAATTCGATCATGGTGCGCAAGGCCAACGGCAAGTGGAGGATATGCGTAGACATCACCGATCTCAACAAGGCGTGCCCCAATGACCACTTTCCCCTTTCGTGCATTGATTAGCTGATCGATCCTACCGCAGGATGCGAGATGTTGAGTTTCCTCGATACTTACTCTGGATATCATCAGATGAGCATTGCCAGGGAAGACGAGCAAAATACATCGTTTGTCATGCCTTTCGGGGTATTCGACTATGTCAAGATGCCTTTTGGATTGATCAATGCAGGATCTACCTACCAGCATGAAATCCAGGGGGCTTTCCAACTCAACTCAGCAATAACACGAAGCCTACGTCAATGACGTCGTCGTCAAGACAAAGACTCGAGACCGTCTAATAGATGACATACGACAAACATTAAACAACCATCAGAAACATCGACTCAAGCTAAATCCTGAAAAGTGTATGTTTGGAGTACCATTGGGAAAACTGCTCAGATTTCTAGTCTCCGAACGAGGCATAGAAGCAAACCCCAAAAAAAATCAAGGCCATTGAGAACATGAAGTCACCGACAAGGATCGAAGAAGTTCAGAAGCTCACAGGATGTATGACAATGTTCAGCTGATTTGGGCCCAGGATGGGAGAACGAGGCCTACCCTTCTTCAACCTATTGAACAAACATGACAAGTTCGAGTGGACACCCGAGGCTAAAGAGGCATTTCTTGCACTCAAGCGATACCTTACTAATCTACTTGTCCTCGTCGCTCCACAACCACAAGAGGAGTTGTTCTTTTACATCACCGCAACACCGTACTCCGTTAGCGCCATCATCATTGTTGAGCGCGACAAGATTCTACATTCAGTCTACTACGTTAGTGAGGTTCTTCACAATGCCAACACCAGATATCCCCAGATCCAGAAGTTGCTCTATGCCATGGTCATGACACCCCAAAAGTTGTGCCACTACTTTCAGGCCCACAAAGTCATGGTCGTCTCGTCATATCCTCTTGGAGAGGTTGTCCGCAGCAAAGAATTCACAGGATGCATTACCAAATGGGTCATTGAGATCAGCCAATTTGATATCCACTTCATCCCACGAACAACCATCAAGTCCCAAGTACTCACCGATTTTGTTGTAGACTAGACCGTCCCCAAGGACGACACTGTCAGTCATATGGACAATGAGTGATGAACAATGGCCTTCGATGGAGCACTCAATAGGCAAGGAGCATGTGTCGGGTTCGTCCTAACATCGCCAACCGAACATCAGTTTCGACATGCAACCCAACTCAATTTCTGACCAATGAATAATACTGCAGAGTACGAAGGACTTGTCTCCGGATTAAGAGCAACCGCATCACTTGGAGTCAAACGATTAATTATGAAAGGGGACTCAGAATTAGTTGCTAATAAGGTGCACAAGGATTACAAATGCTCTAATCTCAAGCTATCCATGTACCTCGCAGAAATTAGAAAATGGGAGTGACGGTTTGACGACTTCAAAGTGCACCATGTCTACCGCAATGACAACGTCGATGCCGACAACCTCGCCTGACATGCCTCCAAATGAAAACCGGTCGAGCCAGGCACATTTCTGGAAGTGCTGGCAATGCCATCCATCAAGAGTACACCTGATGACAATGCTGCTAGCAACACCGACGTTGACTCTGGGGGCTACAGCAAAGATCGACAACATCCTGGTGAACATCGAATCTGTACAAGATTGGCGTACACTGTTGATAGAATCCTCAACACCGACAAGTTGTCAGAGGACGACACAAAAGCAGAGAAGCTCTCACATTACTCGAAGCCCTACTGTATGATCGAGAACAATCTTTACAAGAAGGCTGCAAACGGAGTACCTCTAAAATGTCTCTCTATCGATGACGGTAGGGAACTGTTGCTCGACATCCATGAAGGAATGCTTTTCGACAAGGCTTTTATTAGTTAACAGGCCTCCAAGACACTTGCGACATGGTACGATGGTGTGAAGCATGTCAGTTTCATAGCAAACATACCAAGCTATCAGCCCAAGCCCTTCAGACTATCCCTTTGTCCTACCCGTTCTTGTGTTGGGGGCTTGACATCCTTAGACCCTTCCAATGAGGATAAGGCGGCTACATATTCTTGTTTGTGGCTATCAACAAATTAACAAAGTGGATCAAAGCAGAGCCAACAAGAGAAATCAAGGCCAAACATGCCATCAGGTTCATCAAAGGAATATTCTTTTGGTATGGACTTCCATGCCGGATACTAACAGATAACGGTGCACAATTCACAAGCGGTGCCTTCCAGGACTACTGTTTTGAATTCGGCATAAAGATCTTGCTTCGCATCAATTTCTCACCCTCAAAGCAACGGGCAAGTCAAGCGGGCCAATGGAATTGTGCTACAAGGGTTCAAAACACATGTTTACGATAGGCTCATGGCCTACGATTCACGATGGGTTGAAGAACTGCCCTCCATTCAATGGGCTATCCGTACCATTGCGATTACACGCACCAAATAGACTACCTTCTTTCTTGTGTTCGGATCTGAAGCCATGCTCCAAAGATAGCTACTCTACCGATCTACACTCGTCCAGAAGTACTCAGATGAGGACCAGGACAACCGGCGAGAAAATGATGTCAACCTACTAGAAGAACATTGGGAACAAGTTGCATTTTGAGTAGCTGGATAGCAGCAAGCCTTACATCGATATCATCCAAGCCCATACACTTGATATCGGTGATTATGTCCTTCGACAAGTCCAAAATCAGGCAGGGTGCAACAAGCTATCACCCAAATGGGAAACACCATACATGGTGGTCGAAATCTTATATCCAAGCGTGTACAAGATCGTCGACGACGAAGGGCACGAGTTATCAAATTCCTGTAACATTGATCAGTTACATAAATTTTATGTATGAGATCGGTATACAATCTATAAGTTGGTTTACATAAGTCAATATATATGAATCATTTTTATCCAAAACGCATAGTGTTTGTCCTTTGATCCCCTGTTCTTATATCACTACGTCTTGAAGTCGTTTCTTATCATCCTATTACGTTAAGCTTGACTAATCACCAAGTCTCATAACCTTTGCCAGCGACGCCTGGTACTATTCGATTAGTCAAGCACTAAGGGTCAAACGACCATGTCAAATTGGTCATGTCAGAGTACCCCATATGATGTATTAACTAGCCGTGTAATCGGGAATTGATTTTCCCAACTTCACTGCTGGGGGCTAGGAATTCGCTACTTTAGCATAGTCCTTTGTGGAAATACTTTCCATAAAACCACCTAGGGTCTAGGAAGAGTACCCAACTCCGTTCCGCTGACTGAGTACTCGTTCACTAACATATAGATTACATTTCTTACACTAGTTACCTACTATATTACAAACCAAATTTTACAAAAGACCTACTAATATCTCAAACAAGTGTTTTTGCAGGATACCCTAACTACTACATTTACCAAGACGGCCACTTCCGTTGCATGAAGGCGAATACATCTTCAACAAGTGGAGCTAGGGATTGTGCGAGTTGGCCGATTTCAGTAGATGAACGCTGAAAACGAGTAAACCCTTCCTGATGGAAATTCAGGTTCATCTATGGCCGCGACTCACGGATGCACATGAGGGACCACCAGTGTACCGACTAGCTCGACGACACTCTTGCTTGAGACTATTGTCGATCCTTCAAGTGGTACCGGCTATTTCATCGCACGTACTTTGTAGCCAACCTAGATAACCAGGAATCAACTTCTCAGGAGACGAGCGAACCACACGTTGTTCTTGGCATAATCGACCAAGTGAGATGTTAGTGATGTGCCCTAGAGGCAACATGGAGATGTTGGATATCATGGTCAATGTTTATGTAAAAATGAATAAAGTGTTATTCAGTTCCATTAAATAGACATCTTGTATTGATCAATAAGTACGTGACTTATTTATGAGACTCTATATGTATGAATCTATTTCTAAATGATCCCTGAACATATGTCATATTATTGGAACTAATATGATTCTAAGATCGACATGTTTATTGATTGATGATCATGTCTCATAGATCATGGGTATGGAGATACCAAATCAATAAACGTGGACATATGTGTTAGAGAACACATTGTTGGATAGACCCACCATGAGACACTACAGGAATTAATGTGCAATTAGTTGGTCTCAGGTAGTGTTGGTACAAAGTCCTTAGACCTGATATCACCATGGATTCCAATATGTGTAGTATCCTACTTTGGGACTACCAAACGTTATTCCGTAACTAGGTAGTTATAAAGGTAGTTTTCGGGTTTGCTATGAAACATGGAGTGGGATGTGAGTGATCAAGATGAAATTTGCCACTCCTTTGGAGAGACATCTCTGGGCCCCTCGAGGTAATGGATTATGGAAATGCATGGCCATGCTAAGTTGATTGAGGAGTCAATCAACAGACAGATAATCCAATACGGTTCGAGTGAATGGTTAAGCTATTGAAGGGATGGCACACATCTTGCCTATAGCTTAATTGGTATCGTGAGGCAAAGGGATTTGTATACACATTACAGGTTCAGAGCCGATATTATATTCTTGTATACTATGGTGTCAATATGTGCTGCTAGGCGCTGCTGTTGACAGGTCAGCTGAGTTGGACTCGAGCCGACGATCGGTTAAGCTAGACTATAGCCGAAACCGAGTATACCTGAACCTACAGGGTCGCACGCTTAAGGGGATAAGAACAGGCATTCGAGTTGGACTCGGATACGGCTCGATCGGATAGGGATCTGATCGGATAGAGTCCTATGGTCTTACGACGTATGGGCGGCCGACTCTATGAGATTCGGATAGGATCCGATTTAAAATAGAGTCTTGATCGGCCACTAGTCCCAGTCGGCCAACTCTATATAAAGGGGCGAGGGGTGGAGAGCTACGACACATCAGTTGCATCACATTGAACCGAATCCGCAACAGAAGTCGCGGAGATCAATCTCCATGGAAACCCTCCCACTTTCGAGCCAAACCCTAGCCTTGCATCACGTGCTAGCACACGGGTGTTCGGTGTTCTGTCCCTGGACGTGTGGATACCAGTAGAGACGCTGCTACGTTATGCGCTGTTGATCGGCTACGAATCGGCTGTGGTGAAATCGGCTGCGGTTGAGCGCATCGGAGCGAGGCGCGAGAACGCGGTCAGACGACTCGGCGTATCAGCTACATCAGCGAATCGGCTGATTGGTGAATCAGCTGTCCCCAGGAATCGGCTGTCGGCTTGCGGGAATCGGCTACACTGTTCCGGATCGGATAGACCTGATTGGCTATTTCCGCTGCATACTCCAATCGGTAATGATCTATCGGCCCTTACTTGCAAGTGTTCTTGGTTTGCGCGGTAGAAAAGTTTTTGTTTTCGGCAAGCGTAGCTTCCGCGTAACCCTTCAGTGGTATCAGAGCTAATCTTGCTTAGTTCGGGTTTTAGATTGGATCTGGAACAAGTTTTGTGCACGGGTTGATTAGATCAATCGGTTTTACGGGATCTGTTGAGGAGAGTTCATGGTAATTGCGTTCCTTGATAGTGTATCGGAACGGCGTAATGTGATTATGTCGAAGCAGTATCCATAGAACTCGGTTTGAGTCGAGTTTGAGATAGCGTTCCTTGATAGTGTATCGGAACGGTATAATATGATTATACCGAAGCTATCTCGTAGTCCGACCTTGTTTGCTGCCTCGCGCCTACGCAAACCATCTCCCTTGATAGTGTATCGGGACGACATAATGTGATTATGCCAATATGGTTTCCGTAAGCGATTTCATAGATTGGATCTATGAATTTCGTATGGTGTTCCGGGCACTGCTAACCGGCTAGCGGGACCGCCGTGTGCGTACCCCTTATAGGTCGTCTCGATGCCGTTTCTCTGCGATAGGTAGAAAACGTTCTACGCCTAACTTGTTTTTGCAGAGAATGCTTTGAGATGGTATGGCCCTATTGTATGTATGAGATGCATGTGATGCATGTAATATTCTTTCATATGTGCAATCCATGTAATATTTCTTCATACGTGCAATGCTTGTAATATTCTTTCACGACCTGCGAGTCGATGTAATCTTCAATTAGAGCTTCTATAGTAGTAGCTTAGTTTGAAGATATCAAGCATTCGGCACTAGGAAGAACGGTGATGAAGATGGAGATCCTCTACACCGGCATGGAGATGGAGATCACCATGTGAAGGGGGCCATACTATTTCATGCTATTCTACCTGTTTTCATATGTGATATGTTTGTTTGATAGGATAGCATCCCTCACAAAATTAAGTAGTAATGATGCCCTTCCAAATGTTGCATCCGTCACCGTTATACTCGTCAATGGTGGGTCTGCCAAAGCATAGTGTCATTCCCTATCATAACACGAGGAGGTATATGTAAGACATATACAGCAGAAGCATTTGGTTTACTTAACAAGGCTATCAAAACAGTTTTGGGCCTTGGGGCATAGGTTGGGGTCGGGGCATGAAGATGCCACACCAACAACAAGAGTCACATAGAGATGTGATTAGCAAGGAGTTGCTTACCGATGTTATTAATCTTCTAGCAGTGATGCCAAAGCTCACTAGAAATTAACTAACATGTGGATCTTGACCCAATACGTAACCTAGAGGAAAGGTGTAAAATACGTAATGGGAGTCTAATGTTAAATTGTTTAACAATAGACACAGCATAAACATTGTCCTAACTTTGCTTTTTCTGTTGTAGAATAAATGGCGGCTAATACTACATCCAGTACCTTTAATTTGCGATCTATTCTCGAAAAGGAAAAATTAAATGGAACAAACTTTATGGATTGGTATCCCATCTTGAGAATTGTTCTCAAGCAAGAGCGTAAGGAGTACGTTCTTGAAGTACCCTATCCTGAGGATTTGCCTAATAATGCCACTGCAACTGCACGGAGGGCTTACGAGAAGCACACTAATGATGCCCTAGATATAAGCTGTCTCATGCTTGCTACAATGTCCCCTAAGATTTAGAAGCAATACGAGAGCAGCGATGCTCACACTATTATTCAGGGACTGTGTGGTATGTTTGAGAACCAAGCTCGGGCCGAGAGGTTCAACACCTCGAAGTCCTTGTTTGCGTGCAGGCTTGTTGAGGGGAATCCCGTCAGTTCGCATATGATAAAAATGATTGGCTACATTGAGAGTCTGGAAAAACTAGGTTTTCCCCTTAGCCAAGAGTTGGCTACTGATGTGATTCTCCAGTCGCTCCCTCCGAGCTTCGAGCCATTCATATTGAATTATCACATGAACAGTATGGATAAGACCTTGGCTGAATTCCATGGGATGCTAAAGACAGCTGAGGAGAGTATCCAGGAAAACGGTCATCATGTGATGATGATGCAGAAGGCTAAGCGCAAACCACCTGTCAAGAAACTTTGCACCAAGAGGAAGTTAACTCCCGATGAGATCGTGAGTGCCTCCAATGCAAAGAAGGACAAGAAGGGGTCGGTGGCATCAGATGCCGTTTGCTTCTCTTGCAAGGAGACAGTCACTTGGAAAAGGAACGCAAGAAGTACATGGAGGATCTAAAAAGAAGCAAAGTACGACTTCGCCAGGTATTAATGTTATAGACATTAATCTTGCTACTTCACCTACGACTCTTGGGTATTTGATACCGGATCAGTAGCTCATATTTGCAAATCGTTGCGGGAATGAGAAGAAGTAGATGCTTAAGAAGGGCGAGGTGAAACGTGCGTCGGCAATGGAGCAAGCGTTGCTACGATTCTTGTTGGCACGATACCACTTCATCTACCTTCGGGATTAGTTTTGGAATTAAATAATTGTTATTGTGTTTCAACACTATGTCAAAACGTTATTTCCGCTTCATGTTTGCAAGCGAAAGGATATGATTTTAGATCAATGAACAATGGTTGTTCAATATATCTCGAGAGATATGTTCTATTTTCATGCTCCATTAGTGAATGGATTATACGTTTTGAATCTTGAAGCGTCTCCCATCTATAACATTAATACAGAAAGGCAACTCTCTAATGTTACAAACCCCACGTTTATCTGGCATTGTCGCTTAGGCCATATAAATAAGAAACGCATGGAGAAGCTCCATAAGGATGGACTGCTTCACTCTTTTGATTTTGAATCATTTGAGACATGTGAGTCTTGTTTACTTGGTAAGATGACAAAGGCACCTTTCATGGGACACAGTGAAAGAGCAAGTGACTTGTTGGCACTCGTACCTACTGATGTATGTGGACCAATGAGCTCAACGGCCAGAGGTGGTTATCAGTATTTCATTACCTTTACCGATGACTTTAGTAGACATGGTTATGTCTACTTAATCGAGCATAAGTCCGAATCCTTTGAAAAGTTCAAAGAATTCAGAATGAAATACGAGAATCATTTAGGGAAAACAATCAAGTTTCTACGATCAGATCGTGGAGAGGAATACTTGAGCCAAGAGTTTGGTAATCATCTGAAAGATTATAGAATTGTTCCACAGTTGACTCCACCAGGAACTCCACAATGGAACGGAGTGTCCGAACGGAGAAATTGCACCTTGTTGGACATGGTGCGGTCGATGATGAGCCAAAGTGATCTTCCGTTATCCTTCTTGGGATATGCTCTTGAAACAGCTGCGCTCACACTAAATAGAGTTCCATCTAAGTCAGTTGAAAAGACACCATATGAGATATGGACAGGGCAACCCCCTAGTTTGTGTTTTCTCAAAATTTGGGGATGCGAAGCTTATGTAAAATGTTTACAGTCTGACAAGCTCACACCCAAATCTGACAAGTGCTTCTTTGTGGGATATCCTAAGGAAACTAAGGGATATTACTTTTATAATCGGGAACAAGGCAAAGTGTTTGTCGCCCGACACGGTGTTTTCTTGGAGAAAGAGTTTCTTTCAAGAAGGGTTAGTTGGAGCAGGGTGCATCTTGAAGAAGTTCAAGAAACACCAGAAAATGTTTCAGCGACCACAGAACCACAACAGGAGGAGCAAAGTGTTGCGCCACCGGTTGTAGATACACCGGCCCACGGAGGTCGAAAGATCACGTCGTGCGCATGAGTACACAGTGCGAAACAATGTGATATATTGTTGTTGGACAACGATGAGCCTAAGACCTATGAGGAAGCGATGGTGGGACCCGATTTCAACAAGTGGCTTGGAGCCATGAAATCCGAAATAGAATCCATGTACGACAATCAAGTTTGGAACTTGGTTGATCCACCTGATGGTGTCAAAACCATTGAGTGTAAATGGGTTTTTAAGAAAAAGGCCGATATGGATGGAAATGTTCACATCTATAAGGCGCGATTGGTGGCGAAAGGTTTTAAACAAATTCAAGGAGTTGATTATGATGAAACCTTCTCGCCCGTCGCAATGCTTAAATCTATTCGGATTATCCTAGCGATTGCTGCATATTTCGATTATGAGATATGGCAGATGGATGTCAAAACGGCTTTCCTAAATGGAAACCTAAGCGAGGATGTATACATGATACAACCACAGGGTTTTGTCGATCCAAAATCGCCTGGAAAGATATTTAAGCTACAGAAATCCATTTATGGATTGAAGCAAGCATCTTGGAGTTGGAATATTCGTTTTGATGAAGTAATCAAAGGGTTTGGTTTCATCAAAAATGAAGAGGAGGCCTGTGTTTACAAAAAGGTCAGTGGGAGCGCAATTGTATTTCTAATCTTATATGTGGATGACATATTGTTGATTGGAAATGATATCCCTATGCTGGAATCCATCAAGTCTTCACTGAAAAATAGTTTTTCCATGAAAGACTTAGGGGAGACAGCATACATATTGGACATTCGGATCTATAGAGATAGATCCAAGAGGCTAATTGGATTAAGCCAAAGTACATACATTGACAAGGTGTTG
This sequence comes from Oryza australiensis, assembly GCA_019925245.2. Classification (NCBI taxonomy): domain Eukaryota; kingdom Viridiplantae; phylum Streptophyta; class Magnoliopsida; order Poales; family Poaceae; genus Oryza; species Oryza australiensis. Next base: position 703,389 of record JAIFGZ020000322.1, read on the forward strand.
AAAAGGTTCAACATGCATGATTCCAAGAAAGGTTTCTTGCCCATGTCACATGGCATTAATCTTAGCAAGAATCAGTGTCCTCAGACACATGATGAGCGGAATAAGATGGGTATGGTTCCATATGATTCGGCAATTGGATCCATCATGTATGCCATGCTTTGTACACGTCCAGATGTCTCGTACGCTTTGAGTGCTACGAGCAGATACCAGTCAGATCCAGGTGAAGGTCACTGGACTGCCGTAAATAATATCCTTAAGTACTTCAGAAGAACTAAGGATATGTTCCTAGTCTATGGAGGTGAAGAAGATCTCGTTGTAAGTGGTTACACCGATGTTGGCTTCCAAACGGACAAGGATGATTATAGATCGCAATGCGGGTTCGTGTTACGCTGAACGAGGCGCGATCGTGGAAGAGTTCCAAGCGGGATATCATTGCTGATTCTACAACAGAGGCCGAGTACATTGCTGCTTCAGAAGCTGCAAAGGAGGCTGTTGGATCAAGAAATTTGTTTCCGAGCTTGGTGTGATGACTAGTGCGATTGGTCCAATGTCTCCCTATTGTGATAATAGTGGAGCCATTGCGCAAGCCAAGGAGCCGAGGTCACATCAGAAGTCCAAACACATACTTCGGCGATATCATCTCATCCGCGAGATAGAAAATGAATAAAGTGTTATTCAGTTCCATGAAATAGACATCTTGTATTGATCAATAAGTATGTGACTTATTTATGAGACTCTATATGTATGAATCTATTTCTAAATGATCCCTGAACATATGTCATATTATTGGAACTAATATGATTCTAAGATCGGCATGTTTACTGATTGATGATCATGTCTCATAGATCATGGGTATGGAGATACCAAATCAATAAATGTGGACATATGTGTTAGAGAACACATTGTTGGATAGACCCACCATGAATTAATGTGCCATTAGTTGGTCTCAGGTAGTGTTGGTACAAAGTCCTTAGACCTGAGATCATCATGGATTCCAACATGTGTAGTAGCCTACTTTGGGACTATCAAACGTTATTACGTAACTTGGTAGTTATAAAGGTAGTTTTCGGGTTTGCTATGAAACATGGAGTGGGATGTGAGTGATCAAGATGGAATTTGCCCCTCCTTTGGAGAGATATGTCTGGGCCCCTCGAGGTAATGGATTATGGAAATGCATGGGCATGCTAAGTTGATTGAGGAGTCAATCAACAGACAGATAATCCAATACGGTTCGACTGAATGGTTAAGCTATTGAAGGGATGTCACACATCTTGCCTATACCTTAATTGGTATTGTGAGGCAAAGGGATTTGTATACACATTACAGGTTCAGAGCCGATATTATATTCTTGTATACTATGGTGTCAATATGTGCTGCTAGGCGCCGCTGTTGACAGGTCGGCTGAGTTGGACTCGAGCCGACGATCGGCTAAGTTGGACTATAGCTGAAACTGAGTATACCTGAACCTACAGGGTCGCACGCTTAAGGGGATAAGAACAGGCATTCGAGTTGGACTCGGATACGGCTCGATCGGATAGGGATCCGATCGGATAGAGTCCTATGGTCTAACGACGTATGGGCGGCCGACTCTATGAGATTCGGATAGGATCCGATTTAAAATAGAGTCCTGATTGGCCACTAGTCCCCGTCGGCCAACTCTATATAACGGGGCGAGGGGTGGAGAGTTGCGACACATCAGTTGCATAGCATTGAACCGAATCCGCAACAGAAGTCGCCGAGATCAATCTCCACGGAAACCCTCCACTTTCGAGCCAAACCCTAGCCTTGCATCGCGTGCTAGCACACGGGTGTTCGGTGTTCTGTCCCCGGACGTGAGGATACCGGTAGAGGCGCTGCTACGTTGTGCGCTGTTGATCGGGTACAAATCGGCTGTTGGTGGAATCGGCTGCGGTTGAGCGCATCAGAGCGAGGTGCGAGAACGCGGTCAGACGACTCGGCGAATCAGCTACATTGGCGAATCGGCTGATTGGTGAATCGGCTGTCCCCAGGAATCGGCTGTCGGCTTGCGGGAATCGGCTACACTGTTCTGGATCGGATAGCCCTGATTGGCTATTTCCGCTGCATACTCCAATCGGTAATGATCTATCGGCCCTTACTTGCAAGTGTTCCTGGTTTGCGCGGTAGAAAAGTTTTTGTTTTCGGCTAGCGTAGCTTCCGCGTAACCCTTCATGAGACGCAACACCCTTCAAGATAGGCCATGTTCCAGACTTGTCTTCATTCGAGGAGCTCCACATCTTGGTTCCTTTGCTCTAGTTCTTCTTTCTCGAACATGGTCCTCTAGTACTTGACATGGTGCTTTGCTTCCTCAAAAGAACTCTCAAGATCTGACAAGGATGTTGACACCATTAGCATCCCTGTTCCAAGAACATGGGCAATAGGCTCTAATGACAATCTTCCTTACTCTGATGTTGTTCTTGAGCGAACGCGAGTTGAGCTTCGCGAGAAGCCAACACATCATCTACCATAGAGGTTGTCCTGACCTTCCATTATTATTGAGGAATGAAGATAATAGCTCAAGTCATTCTATCAATCATAATGAAACTTCCGGAGCCTCGAGACAAAGATATTGGAGACATTGCAGGGCCTTTAGCCTGCCAGTCAACTTCAGCCTGAGATGTGCCCGTCAAACCACTCGAAGGCGGCGACCAGATGTGTTACACATTCAGGAGACTTGACAAAAATGGCTAAAGATCTATAACATCTCAAATATCCTTAACTCATACTCATGTGAATCTAGTTCCCAGGATGTGCACTAAATTCACACTTTCATCTTAAGCATGGTCATACATAGCAAACACATTAAAGATGAAAAGGACTTAAAGACTTACATCAAATTAATAGTTACATAGGCCGACCGGCCATATATATATATATATATATATATATCAGAGAATAGCAGAAGCTTGACTACCCAATCACAAGCACACCGACTAGGGTTTACCCCATTAAGTTTAGATCCTAGAAGAAGCAATCGAAACCTGCATCACTCAAAGACTAAGTCTAAACCTGCAAGCAAAAGATTATATCAACAGCAGGGTCAGTACATTAAACATTAATGTACTGGCAAGCATAAGTCAAACCTAACATACTACATGTAAGGCATATATTCAAAGAGGGGCTATATGTGTAGTTCATTTTCAGCATAAAGCAGGTTTTATTTCACAATTCTTTTATAAAGGAGTTGACAATTCAACTAACAAAAACAAGTTTTAAGTTTTATCATTAATTTCATCATGATTCCATCATAATCAATCTCTTGTTGTCATTCTTGACAACAAGTCATAATATATCACCATACTCACGCAACTCAACAATTTTTATCCATTTCAAAGCAAGTCACAAGTTCACATTTTTAAAACAATAAGAGTCTATACTCATGACACTTCACCAAAGCGCTCTTGACCGTGAGCACGGCTAATCGAGTCTAAACTCTGCAGAGTTTGTACAGCTTTACCCACATGATATGAACAGTCTAGTTTGTTTCGTGCTCACGATGCACTACCACACTCTTCATGTTGAATGTGGTCTAGAGGTCATAATAAAGCATTTACTCTACTTAATATCTAGCCTTGCACCAGGACGATACGTGTTCTTCCATCCTAGGCATACTAGAAAATATGGCCCAGAACTGTTAAGTGGCAGGCCCACACCTTAAACTTAACGCTGTGGTGGCGAACACGACAGGAACCCACCACGTGGCATAATACCGTTGTATTGGACAGACTTAGTCACATAAACTACCACGTCGGGGTAAATAGAAAGTTCCTCTGAGTTATTCGAACTCATACACACCGGCCTACCAGAATGCAAGGCTAGGTGCTAAGTATATTAATAAGCTTAGACTATCCCATACTAGCACATGTGGATGTACGGATAACTTTAGGTTCGTGACACAAGTTCGGTCCTTACGGACTTGGACAAACATCTCTCCCCTATCGGCATGCAACTAACACCATATACATGCCACTAATCGCCCAAGTCAAAATCACATTTTTACACATTTTACTTCACAATACCCATCATATTCATTCCAATTCAGCAAGGGTTCACATATCAAAATCACATTTTAATTATAGATGGAATGAGCATTTGCATATTTCTAAGCATGGCTAAGCAAGTAGTTACATATACAGCATATATAAACCCAATTGAGCACAAGGTGAAGGATCGAATACTCAACACTAAGCCAACCAGAGTGGGGGTGAATGATTGGTACACTCAAAAACCAAATCTAAGCGGAAATAGAACTCACCCTCGAAATTCGATGCCGTGCGGTCTGACCGGAGTTGTTGCACCGGTCTGACCGTCTATATACCTCCGGTCTGACCGGTGGTGTAGCTCTGGTTTGATCGCCTGTTGTAGCCGATTTACCGAATGTAACCGATGCGCCAAGCGTAGCCAATGAGCACTAGTTTGACCGGTGGGAGGCCGCCGGTCTAACCGCAGGTATTCTTCCGGTTGGACCGCCGCACCCGAGAAAACACAAATCGAAGAACTCTCAAAGTAGATTGAAAATATATTACTTCTCTTTGTGTGCCACTAGGAAACCTTCCCATACAAGAAACAAACTTTACATAATCCAATCGTCGCAATCTTGGACCTTCCAAAATTGAAACTCCGCATTCCATACGCACACAATATATCCATCGTACGCCATATGGAAACTTCACCAATCATGTGCATCAATCTCTACCCTTTAGTATCCCACATGATCTCCCTCTTGGACGTCACCTTATCTCTAAGTTGACTCCAATTCTTTCACTGGCAACAATTTCCCGACGCGTAAAGATTACCTACACATAATTAAACAAAGAAACCATATCCGAGCACAAGCTATCTCCAACTTGATTCATTGTCAGCATAACACAATATTCATATGCATAGAAACATGAAATAATCATGGATATGCAAGGAAACATCCCGAAACCGAAACCGACATAGAGTCGACTTGCAGTCGGACAGAGTCGACCGGTCAGACCGACGATACAAGACCGGTCTGACCGCACATTGGCCTCCGGTCTGACCGGCAACACAAGCCCGGTCTGACCGGACCACACAACCGTAGAACACTGTTCACAGTCCAAAAATTCAATCATCTCCAAACTACTTCGCCAAATCTTCAAATATCAAAACCAACAATCACATATGTCAATTGTTCATCACCATAAAAGAATCAAACATAGTTTGAAAATGTTTTGTTTTGGTGTTTTGAAAATTAAAAACAAAATGGTAAAAAGCATCGGAGTGCTCAAAAATCCAAAGAAAATTTCTCCCCCATTTAAAAAGAAGGAAATCCCTTGACATTGAAAAACCTGCACGTTGTTCTTTGTTTACTTTGTTCTTTGTTCTTCCCCTTTTGACAATGATTTCATCAAGCATAAGAATTATGTACATTAATATTCAAGAGCTTAGCATCATACATAGAGCAAGTCATGCCATGTGTTGCAATAATAAGAAGATAAACCCATCAAATATATAGCAAATATGCATTAAAGTATAATCATGAAACAAAGATTTGACAATTAAGATCAATAATGCAATCAAAATTGATGTATTCATATGATTTATAATGCAACATCTTTACAAGCACATAGGTTGTAAAATAAATCCAAATATATATACATATTGCAACCATTACTCTTTCTCAAATTGGCTTTTTGCACATAACAATCAAGAGAATTTTTCTCATATTTATTTGAGCCAAGTTTTGCTCATATTTTTTCTCTCAAGTATACCGGGTACGTCCTTGTCGTCAAGACTGTTTCCAACGATTTAGCACCCTTATTTTTGCTCACATCGAATACGTCCTTGTCATCAAGACTATTTCCAAGGATTTGGTATTCTTTTTTTCTATCATAGATAAAATTTTATTCTCTCACACAATGAGCAATTTTAAAGCAATCTGAGGAATAATAATTCAACACAATATATATAAGCATTCATAATCCAAAACATGCACTAGTATCAACATTGCATATTTCATTGATTCAAGTATGATATTAAAGTGTCATGCATCATATCACTTAAGCCTCATAAAAAGACTAGAATACATACAAGCTATGTTAGTGACAAATAAACCTTCATAGTATTGCTAGCATGCACACGAAAATACTATACGTATCAACAAAGCTCTCTTTTTCAATTTACTTCATTCAAAAATTGCTTGATTAAACCAAGAGCACAAAACTCCCCCTCAAACCATGCCAAAAGGATGAATAATTCAATCTAAGAACCAAACTCCAAAAATGTCCAAAGGCCTCATCCTTAGTTGCCATGAAAAAAAACCAAGAATATCGAGAAAAATCGTCAACAATAACCATCACATACCACTTTCCTCCAACAGATTGCACTCTAGCTGGACCAATAATGTCCATGTGTAAAAGCTATCCCGGTGCATCCGTCATCACAGAAAAATAGGGGTATGTGAAGAGGCAACCATTTTACCATGACGACATGGTGCGCAAACCAAATCAAGATCTTTCTTAAGTTTAGGCAACCCACGAACAAGATCCAAACCATTAAGCCTAGTGAGATGATCAAAACTAACATGTCCAAGTTTGCGATGCCAAAACATTAAATCCTTGTTGATTTTCGCAACTAAACATGTTACAACGGGTGAAACAGGATTTCCAAAATCAGCTTTAAACACTCTGCCGTAGCGAGAAATATTCAAAACAGAATCACCACAAGAAATCAAATATTTTACTTCTAGTTTTCTTAAAGTGAACTTCAAAATTCTCATCAACAATTTGTGAAACTGAAAGTAAATTATACTTTAAATCCTCAACTAAAGCTACCTCTTTCAATTCAAATTTGTCACTTACCTTAACAGATCCAGTAGCGAGAACGACACTTGTAGATGCATCTCCAAAGATAATCGATTCAGTCTTGGATGCCATCTTGAGGGAGGAGAACCAATTTTTATCTCCGGACATGTGCCGCAAACAACCGGAATCCACGATCCACACGTTCTCCTTCCTCGCCACCAAAGCCTATGCACAAGAAGATGTCGAAGCCTCAGTATTGGGGTTAGTCAAAAGAAATTTAGGAATTCAGTACTGAGACACACGACCAGCAGATCCAATAGGCATATATCCACGTGCAAAAACAGCTTTAGAACTTTTAGAAAAATCCCTCTGGGACCGGTCTGATTGATGTAGTGCAGCCGGTCGACCGTGAGGTACTACCGGTCGGTGCGTGCCAACACCGGTCCCAGAGGCGTCTCCGCCGGTCGACCGCGTGCCGGTGCCGGTCCGACCGGGGGACCCATTGCGGTCTGACCGATCTTCCCGAGGGAAAACCATATTTTTGCCACTTTGATTTTACAAAATTAATTTCTCTTTTCTTTTTCTGTTTTCGTGCTAATTGAAACAAAAACCATCAAGATGACCATCTTTACCACAAAAAGAGCAAGTAAATTTCTCCCTAGTAGTTGATGGTTTTGAAATATTAGTTTTTAGTTTCTTTGAGATGAACAGAAAGAGAGGGCATATTTCGTGCAGATTTAAACACCGTCTTCACATCATTAGGTTTTGTCAAAATTTCACCATATTCAGTCATTCTCAAAACATTGGGAGGACTTTTGGTGAAATAATCATGAGCATCAAAACCTATACCCCTGTTGTCGCTAGTCACTCTAGATTGATCCAAAATCATGTTAAGTTGTTTCTTTCCATCAGAAAATTTTTGCAAAGCACTTTTCAAATAAGAAACCTCTTTTTCCAAATTTGCACAATTTTCACAACCTCCCATGACACCTTTGTTTTTACGACATTTGGAGCAAGAAAATACTTCATCTTGTTTAACAATGTCCTCCATGTGCTCAACACGAGCTAAAGCATCTTTTAGTTTCTTCTCATAGCATCACATGTTAAACAAGGTTTGGTATTCAAATCATGAGAATCATTGGTATCTCTAATTTTTTAAATTTTAAGCATTAAAACCTCACAATTTTTGCATTCATCATCATTAGGAATAAGAGATTTTAATCTAGCAATTTTAGCATTTAAAGATTCACTCACAAATTCTTGTTTTTTAAACATCTTTTCACACTTTTTTTGCACTTAAAACAAGAATTGCTTCCTCAAGAGAACTTACCTCATTGTCCTCATTCTCAGAATCTGTTTCTTCACGTGTCATGAGACAAAGCCGGAGATGTTCTTGTCCTTCTTTTCATCGCTATCAGAATCTATGTTGCTTAATGGTTCAAAAGCGGCATTGACTTTGCTTAGCACCTTCCTCACCATCTCCTTAGATTGCTTCCCTTTGGGCTTGTCGTCCTTGGTCTTCTCCCCACCTTTGTCTTCCTTTGCCTCTCCCAAGCTTTGGACAGTTGGAGCGAATGTGATCTAGAGCACCACATTCAAAGCAACGAGCTGGTCCACCTCTTTTCCTGTCCTGACTTTATTCATAGCTCGAGAAATTTTGTTAGCAGCCCAAGCCAAATCCTCCTCCTCGAATTGTTTGACTTGCTCATCGGACATGGCATTAATTAAAGCAAGAGCAGTGGAAGTTGATGAAGAAGCAACGTCTGAAGAAGTTGAAGAGGAAGAAATCAAAGCACTTGACTTAGAATCTGTTTTTCGAGAAAGAATATTCATCTCATGAGTTTTGAGTTTTGTGTAAAGCGTATCCAAAGTCAAAGTAGCCATATTAACAGACTCTTAAATAGGAGTAACTTTCATCTCCCAAATAGACGTATCAAGACCATTCAAAAAGTGGCGAGAAATCTCAGATTGTGGATAATTTGTATCATAAGCATAGTCAACAGATCTAAGATTACTCAGAATTTTGTTAAACCTACCAAGATAATCATCCAAAGCTTCTGTAGGTTTTATCTCAAATTGTATGTACTCCTTTTTGAAAAGATCTCGACGAAGTTCTTTAATGTTGTTAGTTCCTTGATGAAAATTTCTCAAAGCAATCCAAATCTCATTTGCGGTTTGAAGATGTGACACATGATCAAAATCCGAACGAGAAATCCCATTAAATAAAATATTATGAGTTTTGCAATTGTTATTAAACTCAGTTTTCAAAGCCTCAGTATTAATAACCTCAGGGATCTCATGAGGAATAACTACCTTTTGCCAAACATCATAATCTTGAGCCATGATATAAGATTGCATCTTACTACACCAATAAGCAAAATCCGTACCATCGAAAACATGTGGATTAGTAAAAAATTTATCAGACATGGCTTAAAACTTTAGATCGGTAAAAATCCAAAGAAGAAAACGAGGCTCTGATACCACTTGAAGGATCGAATACTCAACACTAAGCCAACCAGAGCGGGTGAATGGTTGGTACACTCAAAAACCAAATCTAAGCAAAAATAAAACTCACCCTCAAAATTCGATGCCACGTGGTCTGACCGGAGTTGCTGCGCCGGTCTAACCGTCTGTATACCTCCAGTCTGACCGGTGGTGTAGCTCTGGTCTGACCGCCTGTCGTAGCCGATTTACCGAATGTAACCGATGCGCCAAGCGTAGCCAATAAGCGCCGGTCTGACCACAGTGATCCGAGTGGTCCGACCGGTGGGAGGCCGCCGGTCTAACCGCAGGTATTCTTTCGGTTGGACCGCCGCACCCAAGAAAACACAAACCGAAGAACTCATCAAAGTAGATTGAAAATATATTACTTCTCTCTGCGTCTACAAAGTGCAACAACAACACTCAACACAAAATTTCGACTAGAACTCAAAACCCTAACTTTTTCTCAACTCAACTCTCTCTAAAACTCATACCGAGAAGCCCCACGTTCCCTCTCTATTTATACATAAGATACACAGTCCAACGCCATGAATCCTACTCATATAGAAGCCCTAATCCACTAGGAAACCTTTCCATACAAGAAACAAACTTTACATAATCCAATCGTCGCAATCTTGGACCTTCCAAAATTGAAACTCCGCATTCCATACGCACACAATATCTCCATCGTATGCCATATGGAAACTTCACCAATCACGTGCATCAATCTCTACCCTTTAGTATCCTGCATGATCTCCCTCTTGGACGTCACCTTATCTCCAAGTTGACTCCAATTCTATCACCGCAACACTTTCCCGAGGCGTAAAGATTACCTACACATAATTAAACAAAGAAACCATATGCGAGCACAAGCTATCTCCAACTTGGGTCATTGTTAGCATAAAAAATATCATACACATAGAAACATGAAATAATCATGGATATGCAAGGAAACATCCCGAAACCGAAACGGACACGGAGTCGACTTGCGGTCGGACGGAGTCGGCCGGTCGGACCCGGCGATACAAGCCCGGTCGACCGCACATTGGCCTCCGGTCGGCCGGCAACACAAGCCCGGTCTGACCGGACCACACAACCGCAGAACACTGTTCACCATCCGAAAATTCAATCATATCCAAAATCACTTCGCCAATAATCTTCAAATATCAAAACCAATAATCACAGATGACAATTGTTCATCACCATGAAAGAATCAAACACACTTTTATTTTACACAAGGGATGTACTCTAACCATTTATAGGGGTACAAATAGCAAGGAAAACAAATATTCATGGTAGGGAATGCAGCAAATAGGTCATAATTACCATAAACCCAGTTTTAAATACCGATATAGTCTAAGTTCATATGCAACTTTGCAAATAAATATTTTCATTCCTCAAATCTTAGGATTCAATGTGTTCATAGGATGGGAGGAGAAAACTTGCCTTGATCTATTGAAATGTTAGCACCTAATCCACTCCTTCACCGTTTATGCAATTATCTAAATAAGGTACATGTTATGCAATTAAACACTAAAATAGGCAAAAATCTAAAATACTCTAAAATACATGATTTGTGCATAGTGGGTAGGTACTGATCTAAGTTGAATTTGGGTGAAAGAATTTCTAGTTTATCTTATTCCATTTAACAGATTACGAATTTTAGAAGTCTTATTCGGTATGTAGAAATATATAATTAGGTAGTGTTTTAAAATGTTTCTATAAATTGATTTTTATTAACTTTGACTTTACAGAGGTGAAGAGATATGTTTTATAAGACTAACACCTTTGGTTGCACAATTTTTTTGGAGTTACTATGACTTCCTTATATGTTTTACAATTTATAACGCGTTCTAGGCACATAGTCTTTTTGCATATATGGCTTTAGAAGTTTTATATCCAGGACATGTTCTTATTTGCTAGAGATGTGTAAATATGAATAATTTAGTTAACAAATGAAATCTTAGTTCAAAATTTTAGAGTTTTTATTAATCTACTACATATTTTATAAGCTAGAGAGTGTTCTATGTTAGTTACATATCGTATCAACCTAGAAATTGAATATGAGCTAAGTGTGCCAAGTTTTGGTGGTTAGGGATAGAACTTACGGTTTCTCTGGTCCAGCAAGGTCTTACTTTGATTTACTTAGAACTAGAATGTATTTATATATACATCTGTACTTATATATAGTGCTTAACTAATATTATTGTGATTAGCACTTAAGTTATCTATTTAAAATTTATTGACATATTTAGTACATGAGTTGCCATATTTTATTTTACCTAATTGAAGCTCATTACTTGCTGGTTCTATAGAAACTTAGTTCACTCCAAATGGACTAAAGATGAATTTTCTACAAATTTTACAAGTTGAAGTGTGCACTAAGTTGTTTATTCCTTATATAAATGTTTAAGAGGTATTACTATATAATAAGCATAAATTTTTGTTTTATAACTTGAAAGTATATGTTTTGGTGATTTCTACAGAACTTGAATTTACTCAAAAAGGAGTTAAAATGAATTTTAGATAAATCTCTAAAGTTCAGCTCATCTAAAACTCATCATTTTAATGACCATAGTTTTAAAGGCATTTGGCACAAAGTAATTATATACTTTTATTTTCTCCAAACTAGAGAGTGTATGATGGAGAATCTGTAGAAGTTAAGTTTATCCCAAAACAAGTCAATTTGAATTTTCTATGCATTTTTATATGTTTGTGCAAGCTTTATGTGTGATTTTCCTTAGATAAATTTTAGAGTCAAAATTTGTACAGTGAGTGCTAAATTTTATATCTCTATATTAATGTTCATTCTCTTGTGAGTTCATAGAAATTGGTTTCATCCCAAAATGAGTCATATTGAATTTTATATGGATTTTACAAGTTTGTACAATTTTTATGTTAAATAGAAAATGTTTTAGTTACTTTACTTTGTATTTTCTAGACTTTTAAATAGCAGGGTCCACATGTCATTCTGTGTAAATATGCAGAAAGGCCCCTAGAGTTTATGGAAATAGAACCCATAGTTCAAAACTTGTTTAAAACCAAATTTATTAAGAGTGCTTCAAGATTTTAGTTATTATGATTTAGTCCTTGGTCACACATGTCATAGAGTGTACTTTTACTAATTAGTCCTTGGTATTTTAAATCCTTCTCTAAGCTTGGTTCCTGGGTGCTTAACCGTGTGGGTCTCGCTTGTTATACACACAGGGGAGAAAGGAGTTGGCTGAGGCAGAGAAGGGGCGCGCTGGTGATCTTTCGAACGACGGCGATAGCGAATGGCGGCAGATCTTAGTGAGCTACTAAAAGAGAAGAAGTAGAGGGGTTCTTGGCGAAACTATTGGTGGTCATCTTGCAAGCTATGGCGGCCGAAATCAATGGCGATGGTGGCGCGAGTGGTGGAGGTCCTCGGGGCGTTGGTGCATGTGTGCGTGGGGGTCGAATCAAAGCGAGTGAGATGCATGCATGTACATCTGCGTGTTCAAGAGTGCTCACCGTGAGCCTAGTGAGGGTTGTCGAAGTTGTGGCGGCAGCGGCGGCTTGCGAAACGGCTTAGCGACGGCGTTCCACTTCGGGTGTACGGTGACGGCTCGATTCACTCAACAAACTGCCATGCATGTATGTCCTTCGTGTTAGAGAGATTCTAGGGATGGTCCATGTGCAAAGAATTGGACAATGGCTCACCGGAGAGAAAGAAATCGACGATGGCGACGGTGGCGGGTTCAGATCAGCGCCGAGGAAGAAAGGGGCGTGTTCTCCGCTCCGGCTGGGGTTCTTGAGGCGTTGTGAAGAGGAGGTCGATATGAGATTCTTGGCACAGCGGATTGCTCCGGAATGAACGAGAATGGCTGGACGATGACGATGTCGAAGCGGTGGCGCTCCAATGCACGCACTAGGATGTCATCGGCGAGGTTCGTGTTCCCATCGATTGGTTGCACGAATCGAGAGCGTGTCAAAATAGAAAATGATCGGCATGATGAGGAAAGTATGGAAGGGATAGGTTAGGAATGGCGATGACTCATCGGCGACAGCGAGCGTCGTCTTCATCGCGGCCAGCGATGGGATTGAGGAAGAAAGGAGCAGCTGGAACTCGTTCCCTCGATGTGGTTGGCAGTGGAATGGATAATGAGATGGGGTGACTGAGTTGATAGAAGAAAAGTGGAGCTCGGCGTTGGACACGCCTCCGGCCACGCGTCGAGCATGCCCAGAGTGTTGTCTCCCTCCCTCTCACGAGTTCTCGGTTGGTTAGGGGTGAGAGACAGAGGAAGGGCAAGCCAAGGAGGCTGCCAAGTGGGTCCAAGTCGATGTAGGCTAGGTGAGTGAGAGTGGTATCGGTAGATATCTGGGTGTACACGATTTTGGATGAATTTTCAGATTATTTTCTTCTCCCTAACTTTGTTAATCTATAGTTTAATATGTGGATCAGATAAATTTGTGTTGTTTTTACTGGAGATAGATGGTTATACCTAGATTCCATTTTCTTTGATTGCACACAAAAATTATCTGTAGATTGCTCACAGAAAATTGAGGAAAATGGGCTAATTGGAACTAATTTGAATTTTTAGGAGACCTAAACAGAGAAGAAAAATTCTAGAAAAATTATAATTAGTTATGATAATCAATCTAGTAATTAAATAAATTATTTACCATATACACTTTTATGCATTTTATTCCACTTTTGGGTGGGATATAGTTTCAGCCAATAAAGGATTTTAATTAGTCTACTACATGACCGTTTTGACTAATTTGCTTGAGGCAACAAACTTAGTTATTTAATTTTTTCCAAAACTATAATTAGTTGATTATAGTGATTGGCATCTGCATAAATTTTTCCATGATTTATCTTGCATGAACTATTTTAGAGAATTAGGACGACCTTTCTTTGTATATGTGTTCCCACTTCGTAAATGCATCTAATATTGTTCTAGGGGTTATATTAAACTTCTCTTGAGCTGAGGAGATGATCTTTGAATTAAGTTTTATGTTCACATGTTATCACCCAAGGTTAGTTGTAGGTTTGTATAGTGAATTAAATATTTTAGGCTATGCTCATGAGACCTATTATGAAATGCGAGACCAAAATCCAAATGCACAAAGGACTCATTGTCAAAACATGTTTTTTGCATATACATGCACACATGTATAATTGCATCTATCCTCAAGGTTAGGAATGAAAAATCTTTTAATTCGTTTTCAAGTTTTAATCATGCAATGGTTTAGGTTGGTCCCACCTAAGTTAAAACGGGAATTTTTGGCTCTCAAAAATGGAAAAGTTAGCTTATAACTATTTTTTCAAGAAATTTTCAAGTCCTAGAATTTCAGGTATGTGACATCATCAGAAGTAACGATGACCAATGCGTGGTCACCGTCACTTGGAGTTGATGAGGAGTGAGGTGACTCAACGGCCATGGCTAAGTTCGTACAACGTCCGTCTTGCTGGACGATCATGGCTTCATCTTCAAAACATATACAGAACAAAAGGTTGCTCGGAAGTTTAAAGACAAATGGATGGACTGTGTTCCCAATAACATAGGGCGAGAAATTGTTCTTTAAATTGCACAAGGCAGAGAAAAATGTTTTACTCCTCAAAATAGGGGAACACGGACTCCCCAGCCTCATCTAGCTCAGACATCACATCCTCGCAGCGCTCATCGGCTCCTTCCTTGGTCAGAATCTCCTCGATGTTGATCTTCAGGTACGTGAGCTTCAGGTAGGCGAGTATGTGGTAGGCGTCGGTCTTGAGCCCGGTCCTTATTGACTTGGCCACTTGATCCGCCTGAGTACTCGGCATGGTCTCGAGCTCCGTTATCAGCACCCCCAAGTCTGACAAGACGGTAGTCACGTCAAAAAACTTAGGGGGCGGGGAACATCTTGGCTGAGGCTCTTGGTGACGACATCCAGTCAGCCATAGTTTTCCTGTAGATCTTGGCGAAGGGCAGCCAGGTTCTCCTTCTTGGTCGACAACGCCTTCTCCAAACCTTTGCGGTGGTTCTCGTTGTTGATGGTCGACCGTCACAGACCTCGGGAATAAAAGGGGATTAGCATCTTTTAGCTGCATATAGGTTTAGAATTAATAAAATTCCATATGTCCTTGGAGACTATATGAACGTAGGAACATATATGAATAAATGAAGTGAAAGCATAGTCGCGTGGCGAAGAAACACAACTCCAACCAATCGACGATCGTCGCGTCAGCACCCCACGGTTTGGAGGGCCCACAAGTCAGGTGAAACCGACTTAAAGTGGGACCAAACACCTGGAAATCGACCAAGCGGCTCAACTGTCATCCTCTGGCTAAAGTCGATGGCCAAAGTCGGTAACCCTAGTTTGGCAGAACCAACCATGGCTGTTGCAGCCCCCCACCTTCCACGTGGCAACATTTCCACCATCCATTATGATGGTTGTGAGCATTTCGCGGTTATAAACTAACTTAACAACCGTCGTATGGAGGTTATAAAAGGGGAGCTTCACTTCACATCCAACACACACCACGTCATGGGAGGCAAGGGTATCTTGACAATGTAGGCGCGGTGCTTAGATTGTTTCATAGACATTGGTTATGGTCATATCCCACGGGTTGTAGAGGTAGGTGGCAGGTGGTGACAACCCTGTCCGTCCTTTGTAATCCTCCACGTTCGGGTATGGCGTAGGGCTGATGGTAAGAAATCGCCTTATGGTGGCAGGCCAGGCCATTGGAGGAAGTACCCCCATAGTCCTAGGAGCATAGAACTAGGTAACTAACCATGAATATAATTGTTGTGTAATGTATACAACTATACTAGAAGTACATTAGGAACCTAGCTCTAACACTATACTCTCCACCTAGCATTAGTATACCATTTGTTAGGACTTTTCTATGTGTGTCACACTACCAATTTATCCATATATCTCTTACCTCCTGTCTAGACTTTGGCAGCTCAACTATAACATATGAATATTCATAGTAACTTAATATTCTCTTCTTGACCACCGTCTTTCTTTGGGATAAAATAAATACGATACCCCGGAATACTCCATGGTGAAAAGCTACAACAGTATATCTGTGCGCTTGCGGATTTATCTGTAAATGTAAGAAATACCAACACTCGTTGTCGAGAATCAGTTCCTGCATATTCGTGTTGTCAGCATGTTCCTCCTTTAGCTGGGCCTCTAGGGCAACGATGCTCTCGTTGGACGAAGATGCGACCTTCAAAAGGCGGTCGACCCCTGCAACAATGCCCAAAGAACATTTCTCCAGTGAGCAACAAGCCTGTAATAGCCTGTCGGTCGTCAAGGACGATACCAGGGTGAGTTGTGCGCCTGCTGCTGGTGGTTAAGACGGAAGTAGAATAGTCGTAGCTGCGGGAGGTGACTTAGATCTCACCTCTTCACAGGCCCTAGAGATATGCCCTGAAGCAAATGGAGGACTACTACCCATAAAGACAAGAAAAGTTGTAAGATAACTAAGCAACTAGAAGATAACAAAGACAGAGGAACGGAGGAAGAACTTACTCGATCTTGCTCCGCTTCAGCAGCTTGCCCCTCCCATAGTAGGTGGGCTTCTCGCTGGAGGTGGTCAGCGAATAGAAGGAAGTAAGATAGACAAAAAAATACCATGGTTGTCAGATAAACATGGATCGGATTCTTACCTCTGAGCCGCTGTCCTTTTTAGTGTCCCTGCCCCGGTAGCCTTCACGAGCTTAGGCCAGTGTTTCCTCTTGGAACTACTAGCTTCGGGCGCGAAGGAGGGTACTCGGTGGTCGACCTATTCTTTTAACGAGGTCTGTTCTTTATCAGAGGGTCGATAACATCCGTTATCGGCCATGCCTGTAGAGGTTTGGATTACTATTCCTACGGGGCAAAGATATGATTGATAAGGAGAGTAGTCCAAACACTTACGTTCACAATGACGTCTTGATCGGACGCCGGGAGGGTGTGCAGCGGCTAGGGGATGTTGCATGTTTAAGTTAGAAATATTTATTATCCAACCTTTTATCTTAGAAATGAGGGAAGCGATGAGAACTATTGGATTGTTATTCAAGGGATGAGAAAAGTGACAGAGATCATTTAATTTTAAGTCGCCTGAAATGTAGACACTCCTTGATATGTTTAATTGCTTGCTTTGTACTTCCCAACATTCAACTGGAATGACTAAGTCATGCAAAATTTTCTTCAGTTAAAATGAAATTATAAGTTCAGACAAAGTTCAGTAAAAAATACTAATGATTAATTAATATGTTGCATATTGATTGTAAAATAGAGACTTACAGAATAAGTAAAATATCATACACGTACCTATACAAAAGCTAAATCCCGGTATATATATCTTCAAGTACACTACCTAGTGTTTACATCCAAAATTGGCACCTAGGATTGAAATAGGGAAAATTACCAATATTTGAAAAATATGTCGATTTCCACCAAAGGGCCGGTCTGACCACCATGTATGGGCCGGTCAGACCGGCGGCATGTGGTCGGTCTGACCGGCAGAGTCCAAAATGGAGTTGATTCTATCGGTACTTGGGTTTTCTTGCTCCATAAGGTATGTTTTGAGTTTCCTAAGGTGTCTATCCCGAATTGGACATGGAGGAAGGCTTGTAGAAGGCAAGACCCACCCCTATTTAAGGGCTAAGGCCGGTTCAATTGGCAAGAGACATACACAATCAATCCCCCAATCTCTACATTTGAATCATTCTCTTACTTTTACTTTTCAGCCATGTTTTATACTTTACCCTAGTTTAGTCCATCTTTCTCGATTTGTGCTGTAAATCGTCCGCCACCGCTGCGAGAGTGCCACACCTCTTTGTAGGTTTGTCCTGAAAACCTTCCGTTTGCCCATGAGATGGGTATTTATCCATCGTTCTACTCGAATCGGCTTTGCTAGCCGGTTCAATCTACAAAACCAATCTTGGTTTAGTTTTTTTGCTAGATTGAGGTGTTGGCGACTCCATATCACAGCAAGGCGTTTAGGTGTGTCGATCGTGTTCGTCTTCCTGCCAAAAAAGTTACCAACACTATTTTGTTAACAACCAAATTTGGTAACCAAATCCCTGAGTTCGAGGTCCAGATTAAAGCGGAATCAGAGGAAACACATGATTTGTGGAGAAACAGAGGCCGCATCAGCTAAGTACGAATTGGCTGCAAAGCCAGTCGGCTGAGTCCGAGTCGGACCAGGATAGTCGATAGCCGATAGCCGATTCCGATTGAGAATAGAAGTGAAGCCAATCCCAAAAGGAAAGGTTAAAGATAAAGTTTTGGATTCGCTTTCTAAAGTGCGTTAAAGATATTGCCATCTATGGATAAGGTCCTACAACGGCAATTGTATCTGTTAAGTTAGGATATTTCGTATAGTTTCCTTTCGTGATAATGTCGGTTTGTTTAGAGATTTAATCTGTAATAGGAATTGTGTCCGTGACGGTCTTATTGTGTATCCGGGTATAAATAAGACCCGAGTGCTTGTAAAACATATATCAACACACAATCAATACAATCTTGGCGCATAGCCAAACCTTTTCGTTTTTACTTTTCTCGACAAGTTCTTGCCTTCGCTAGGGCTGCATCAGCATCGATCTCCGAATAAGGTAATTCCTTGTCACAAGTGGCTTGTATCATCGAAGTCAGTGCTTCCATCACTATGACACTCTGATTTCGATGTTATAAGCTACTTGAGTTATCATACGCGACATATAATCTAGAGCAACACCTAGATCTATCTCGCAGTCGGCTGAGTTCTCTCTAAAGACAGCAGCTGACAGAGTTAGATCTAGGGGTTGATTTAGATTATATGATGTGTCCACCGTCTAGAGGGGTTCTCATTGGCCTATATAGATCTAGTGTCTCTTTTTGTACTTAATGCTGCATCAAATCGACCTGTTAAGTCGCTTTGAGAGGTATATTGATCTATCCGGTATTACAGCTTCCATTTATATTAAGATCTCGATCTATTTAAATGCCCTAAGCAAGTATCAATCCGTTGAATTATATCAACAGCTAATTGATCTAGGTTTATCACATTTAACTCAGATTAATATCTTTTTATAAAACATATCGGAGCACTAGCCGATTTACATTAGATCTGTGACATCGGCTGGGTTATAAATACATATAATTTTTATCCTAATATACTTTTGGATCTAAGTGGTTTATATTGTCTCGGTACACTACCGATCTATCCTAATCACTTAGCCTAAACGTGTGTTGAGATAACGATTATATGATCATTAATTTCTTTAGCCGATCGAGAGTAGGATCTAATCTTAACCCAAACGTATATTTCTTGTTTTCTTGTTGGTTACAGGATCAAACCAACTGGCACGCTTGAATTTCACCAAAGGCAATCAACTTGGACCTGCACTAGAGTAAAGCAAACCTCTCAGGCCAGTGTGTGGGAAGCTTTTCTCATCAACAGATTTTTAGCGACTCCGCTGGGGAAATCCGTTCAACGTCATCTCAACTTCGACGCTGCGATGTCAAAGCAAGCCGCACAGGAGGTAGATCCGTCCAAAGTCATGCATGTTTCATTGGAAGATCTTGACGGAGAAGCACGCAAGATCATGGAGTAGTGGATCAAGGTGATCACGCATGAGGTTTTGGATAAATCATGCACCAAAACTCGTCAAGGCGTGGTCCTCAAATCCGGGAGTCCACTCAAGGTCATCCGTGATGAGGTAAGTACTGATAATGTTGCACTTCCTATCCAAAAGCTCATAGCAAGTTCAGTAGATGAATCCGTTACCGCTGCCGTTAATAATAAACTTGAATCTACTATGGAGTCTTGCTATAATATGATGATTAATGATTATATGAGCAATAAATTCGGCTCTCTCATGGCCGATTTACCATCTACCTCTGTTTCAAGTGCAAGCCAAACCCTGTTCATTAAATATTTAGTAAAACCGATGGGGCAATCATGCAACACGGCGGGGAGAGTTACCGCTCCTTACAGTCCGGCCGGACCTTCAGCCGGTCGACCGGCGCACCATCGGTCGGACCGCCAACAGGCCGGTCCGACCGCCCCTTCACCGGTCTGACCGGTAGTTATTTGGCCGGTCAGACCGCGCCATACCTTGCCGGTCAGATCGGGCCCTGGGCTGGTCAGACCGGCGCACTGGTGCCGGTATAGGATATAGATCCAATCACGAGTAACTCAGTTTTGTACCACGTTCCTGTGCACGACTCTCCTGTAACTACTGGTCATGCACAAATCCCTCCACATGTGCCTAATCAATACAATGATCCTAATCGAGGTTATCCGCACGACACTAGGTATGGCCAATATGGTAATATTGAGCCGCAACAACCACTTTTTAGGCCGCCAAATTTACCCAATCCTCCGAGGCCTGAAAATATGGATGAACGGATTAGAAACATTATTAGAGAGTCATTTGGAATTGGGCTGAGGAATCATGCTAAGGTTTATCAAAAGCCGTATCCGGATTATTTTGATAATATCCCATATCCTCGTGGTTATAGAGTTCCTAAGTTCACTAAATTTAGTGATGAGGATAATAGGACTACAAGGGAGCACATAGGCCAATTCTTAGGGCAATGTGGAGAACCTAGTACTTCCGATGCCTTTAAATTGCGATTGTTTTCTTTATCTTTGTCCGGTACTGCTTTTACATGGTTTACTTCTTTACCAGCAAATTCTATTCATACTTGGGCTCAATTGGAATAGAAATTTCATGATTATTTCTACACTGGTGAAACTGAGCTTAGGCTATGCGATTTGACATCGGTTAGGCAAAAGTATAATGAATCTGTCACTGATTATATTAAGAGATTTAGAGATGCTACAAACCGGTGTTTTAATTTGAATATAACTGAAAGAG
This sequence comes from Oryza australiensis, assembly GCA_019925245.2. Lineage (NCBI taxonomy): Eukaryota > Viridiplantae > Streptophyta > Magnoliopsida > Poales > Poaceae > Oryza > Oryza australiensis. Next base: position 724,465 of record JAIFGZ020000322.1, read on the forward strand.
ATTTGGCCAATCTTGCCTTTAGTGGTTTACTTGCTCCTATTAAAAAAAGGTTAGATGGCCAACAATTTCTTGATGTTAGTCAAGTCATGCAGAAGGCTTTGGCTCAGGAAAGCCGGATCAGGGATAGTAAGGAATTTGTTAGAGCTAATGACAAAGAACCTCGTGTTAGTATGGTTGATTGCTCTAATGATAGTGATTCTGATAATGATGAGGGCGATCATGATATGTATGTTGCTGAGTGGTCGTGGACTAATAAGAACAAGCCTTTTGTTTGCTCTAGCTTGACGCCCACTCCTCACAAGGATTGGCAAAGTGAGATTAAGTATAGTTTTGATGTGGCCAAGTGTGATAAAATCTTTGATTATCTCTTACAAGAGAAGCAGATTAAACTGCCTAAAGGCCATGTCATACCCTCATTAGAAGAATTGAAGCGTCGGTCTTATTGCAAGTGGCATGATTCTTATTCTCATTCTACTAATGAGTGTAATATGTTTCATCGACAGGTTCAATCGGCCATAGAGGAAGGACGATTGAAGTTTACTGAGGGCTCCAAGATGAAGCTTGATAGCGATCCTTTTCTTGTTAATGTCATTGACTTCAATGACAAAAAAGTATTGATTCGGCCGGAACAAGCCAGATCTGCTAAGGGGAAAGGGATTATGATTGGAGAGTCTAGACCCAAGATGCTCATGCCCAAGGATTCGGAGGTTGGTGTTTGGAAGAAGAATGAAGGTAAAGCTTCAAGTTCAAGAAACCCCCAAAAGCCAAAGGTCTCTTTTCATATGCTCTTGAACAAATATGAGAAGAGAAGCATGGAGAAGGAGTGTAACAAGGGCAAGAGACCAAGATTACCTCCTAAGGAACGATTTGGTCATTCACCAAGGGCGTTGGAGCCACCGTTACCACATTATCCTCAAGTCATTCCATGGGGGCCTTGCCCAATGCCGCCGCTGGGATATCCTTTCCCTTATTTTATGCCATGGGGGGCAATTCCACCAATGTATAATCATATGCCTCCAATGCAATTTCATCAAGGATGGAGAAGGGAGAGGAGATTAGTATACGTGAGCGTATATCCTCGTCAGGTGAAAGCCGGTTTCCATCGAGGAATCGGTTTGAAGAAGAAAAGAGGGCGCAAAAGCGCATTAAGATGGTTTTTGGTGATCGAACCAAAGTCAGCACAGGTTCTGCGTAGGAGAGTAGTCAGACCGGGCATGTTGGCTAGTATGGACGAAGATCTACGACCCGGTCGGCCGGGCCTGGCTGGCGGTCGATCGAAGGTCTGACGGCCGGTCGGCCGGGTCCTCGGCGATCTAACCACGGGCACAAGGCTGGTCCAACCGGTTACCAGTGCCAATCTGGCCGCCAGTCTTCTGGAAGTGGTTCGGGTTTTGCTTCTTCTTTGCGAAGGAACAATGGGGGTATTACCTACCTCCTGGTACGCAGCCGAAGCCAAGGTGGATTCCTAAGGATTTAGATTTGACAGCTACACAAAGGAGAAGGTTGCAACGTCTTCGGGATTGGGAGTTGAAAGAAAAGGAGGCCGAAGAATGGAGAGATAAAAGATTTGATGAGTTGCGGCCGCTGCCCATGAGGGAAGAGAGGTCCAAACCATTGAAGATTGAAGAGTCGGTGGTTGTTCGAGAGGAAGAGGAAAGGAAAGAAAATGAACAACCGGCTGAGGTGTTGTCACTGAGTGAGAGCATGGACATTAACATGGTGTGCATGTTGCCCATGGAGTTTTGTGCCTTGGAGGAGACCGAGGTTGCTCAACTTTCACTAGGTCCAAGAGATGCGGTTTTTGAGGAGCCCAATGAATCTAACCATCATATGAAGCCTCTCTCTCTTAAAGGCCATATTAATGGGAAGCCGGTCTCGAGGATGTTAGTGGACGGAGGTGTCGCTGTAAATTTGATGCCGTACTCACTATTCAAGAAGTTGGGTCGCAAAGAAGCTGAATTGAAGAAAACTAATATGATACTCAACGGCTTTATTGGTGAATCGACGGAGGCTAGGGGAATCCTGTCCGTAGAGCTCAAAGTGGGAAACAAGACGTTGCATACCGACTGTACAAGGTAATTATAGTGTTATTTTGGGGCGTTGTTGGATTCATGCCAACTGTTGTGTTCCTTCTACTTTGCACCAAAGTTTGATTCAATGGGACGGCGATGATGTTGAAGTTGTTCAAGCGGATGCATCGGCCGACCTTGCAACGGCCGATGTTTTGATGGGGGTGGCAACATGGGAATATGCAATGCTTATCAGGGTTAGATCTCTCTAGCTTTGATTTTATTAGTGTTTGCAAAGATGGCTTTGTACCTATCTCTATAAAGCTGGCTAGTTTAGCACGGCTAGGTGGTATTACTTTCTATAATGAGTAAAGAAGCCAATTTAGAGTGGTTGCTGTTAGTGATATGCCCTAGAGGCAACATGGACATGTTGGATATCATGGTCAATGTTTATGTATTTATGAATAAAGTGTCATTCAGTCCCAGGAAATAGATAACTTGTATTGATCAATAAGTACGTGACTTATTTATGAGACTCTTTATGAATGAATCTATTTCTAAATGATCCCTGATCACATGTCATATTGTTGAAACAAATATGATTCTAAGATCGACATGTTTATTGATTGATGATCATGTCTCATAGATCATGGTACGGAGATACAAAATTAATATACGTGGACATGTGTTAGAGAATACATTGTTGGATAGACCCACCATGAGACACTACAGGAATTGATGTGCTATTAGTTGGTCTCTAGTAGTGTTGGTGCAAAGTCCTTAGACCTGAGATCATCATAGATTCTGACATGTGTAGTAGCCAACTTTGGGACTATCAAACGCTATTTCGTAACTAGGTAAATAAAAGTAGTCTTCGGGTTTGCTATGAAACATGGAGTGGGATGTGAGTGATCAAGATGGAATTTGCCCCTCCTTTGGAGATATATCTCTGGGCCCCTCGAGGTAATGGATTATGGAAGTGCATGGCCATGCCGAGTTGATTGAGGAGTCAATCAACAGACAGATAATCCAATACGGTTCGAGTGAATGGTTAAGCTATTGAAGGGATGGCACCCATCTTGCCTATAGCTTAATTGGTATCGTGAGGCAAAGGAATTTGTGTACACATTACAGGTTCAGAGCCGATATTATATTCTTGTATACTATGGTGTCAATATATGCTGCTAGACGCCGCTGTTGACAAGTCGGCCAAGTTGGACTCAGGTTGAAACCGAGTATACCTGAACCTACAGGGTCGCACGCTTAAGGGGGTAGAACAGACATTCGAGTTGGACTCGAATATGGCTCAATTTGGATAAGATTCGATTTAATATAAAGTCCTATGGGCTTACGAAGTTCGGTCGGCCAACTCTATGAGATTCGGATAGGATCCGATTCAAAATAGAGTCCTGATGGGCCTCTAGACCCAGTCGGCCAACTCTATACATAGGGGGTGAGGGGTGGAGAGCTGATATATAGGTTTTGCACAACAAAATACAACACGCGTGGCTTCAGTGGCAGCAAGATCAATCTCCACGGGAACCCTCCCACTCCTGAGCCAAACCCTAGCCTTGCATCTTGTGCTAGCACACGGGTGTTAGGCGTTCTATTCCTGGACGTGTGGATACCGGTAGAGGCACTGCTATATTGCGGTGCTGTTCGGCAGTTGCGAATCGGCTGCGGTGCATCGGCAGCATGAGCGCGGTTTTGACGAATCGACAAAACGGCTGTGGCGGATCGGCTGTGGAATCGGCGCATCGGCTGCGGCGAATCGGCTGTCGAGTCGGCGAATCGGCAGAACTCAGGAATCAGCTGTGATTGGCTGGCACTGTTCCGGATCGGATAGCTCCTGATTGGCTATATGCGCTTCACTCTACTCCAATCGATAACGATTTATCGACCCTAACTTGCAAGATTCCTGTTTTGCGCGGTAGAAATTTTTGTTATTAGCTATCGTAGCCTCCGCGTAACCCTTCAGTGGTATCAGAGCTAAACTTGCTTAGTTCCAGTTATAGATTAGATCTGGAACAAGTTTTGCACATGGGTTGATTAGATCAATCGATTTTATGGGATCTGTTGAGGAGAGTAGATGGTAATTGTGTTCCTTGATAGTGTATCAGAACGGCGTAATGTGATTACGTCGAAGCAATTTCCATAGAACTCGGTTTGAGTCGAATGCGAGATGGTGTTCCTTGATAGTGTATCAGAACGGTATAATGTGATTATGCAAACTTGTCTCGTAGTCCCACCTTGATTGTCGCCTCGCGCCTACGCAAACCATCTCCCTTGATAGTGTATCGGGACGGCATAATGTGATTATGCCGATATGGTTTCTGTAAGAGATTTCATAGATTGGATCTATGAATTTCATGTGGTGTTCCGGGTGCGTACCCCCTTATATGTCGTCTCGATACCGTATCTCTGCGATAGGTAGAAAACGTTCTACCCTAACTTGTTTTTGGAGAGAATGCTTTGAGATGGTATGACCCTACTGTATGTATGAGATGCATGTGATGCGTGTAATATTCTTTCATATGTGCAATCCTTGTAATATTCTTTCTTACATGCAATGCTTGTAATATTCTTTCACGACCTACGAGTCCATGTAATCTTCAATTATAGCTTCTATAGTAGTAGCTTTGTTTGAAAAAATCAAGCATTCGGCACTTGAAAGAACGGTGATGAAGATGGAGATCCTCTACACCGGCATGGAGATAGAGATCACCATGTGAAGCGGGCCATACTATTTCATTAATTACTATTCTACCTGCTTTCATATATTGATATGTTTGTTTGATGTGATAGTATCCCTCGCAAAATTAAGTGGTATAAATGCCCTTCCAAATGTTGCACTCGTCACCGTTATGCTCGTCAATGGTGGGTCTGCCAAAGCAGAGTGTCATTCTCTATCATAACACGAGGGGGTATATGTAAGACATATACAGCAGGAGCATTTGATTAACTTAATAAGGCTATCAAAACATTTTTGGGCCTTGGGGCATAGGTTGGCGCTGGGGCATGGAGATGCCATATCAACAACAAGAGTCACATAGAGATGTGATTAGCAAGGAGTTGCTTACCGATGTTATTTATCTTCTAGCCGTGATGGCAAAGCTCACTAGAAAATTAATTAACATGTGGATCTTGACCCAATACGTAACCTAGAGGGAAGGTATAAAATACGTAACGAGAGTCTTTTGTTAAATTATTTAACAATAGACATAGCATAAACATTGTGCTAAACTTTGCTTTTTCTGTTGTAGAATAATGGCAGCTAATACTACATCCAGTACCTTTAATTTATGATCTATTTTCGAGAAAGAAAAATTGAATGGAACAAACTTCATGGATTGGTATCGCAACTTGAGAATTGTTCTCAAGCAAGAGTGCAAGGAGTACGTTCTTGAAGTACCCTATCCTGATGATTTGCCTAATAATGCTAATGCTACTGCACGGAGGGCTTAGGAGAAGCACACTAATGACTCCCTAGACATAAGCTGTCTCATGCTTGCTACAATGTCATCTGAGCTTCAGAAGCAATACGAGAGCAGCGATGCTCATACTATTATTCAGGGACTGCCTGGCATGTTTGAGAACCAAGCTAGGGCCGAGAGGTTCAACACCTCAAAGTCCCTGTTTGCATGCAGGCTTGTTGAGGGGAGTCCCGTCAGTCCGCATGTGATAAAAATGATTGGCTACATTGATAGTCTGGAAAAACTAGGTTTTCCCCTTAGCCAAGAGTTGGCTACTGATGTGATTCTCCAGTCACTCCCTCCGAGCTTTGAGCCATTCATATTAAATTATCATATGAACAATGTGGATAAGACCTTGACCGAATTGCATGGGATGCTAAAGACGGCTGAGGAGAGTATCCAGAAAAAGGTCATCATGTGATGATGATGCAGAAAGCTAAGCGCAAATCACCTGTCAAGAAACTTTGCACCAAGAGGAAACTAACTCCCGATGAAATCGCGAGTGCCTCCAATGCAAAGAAGGGCAATAAGGGGTCAGCGGCATCAAATGTTGTCTGCTTCTATTGCAAGGAGACAGTCCACTGGAAAAGAAACAGCAAGAAGTACATGGAGGATCTCAAAAAGAAGCAAAGTGTGACTTCTGCTTCAGGTATTAATGTTATAGACATTAATCTTGCTACTTCATCTACTGACTCTTGGGTATTTGATACCAGATCAGTAGCTCATATTTGCAAATTGTTGCAGGGAATGAGAAGAAGTAGAAGCTTGAGAAGGGGCGAGGTGAACCTGTGTGTCGGCAATGGAGCAAGTGTTGCTACAATTGCTGTCAAGACTACATCACTTCATTTACCATCAGGATTAGTTTTGGAATTAAATAATTGTTATTGTGTTTCAACTCTATGTCAAAACGTTATTTCCCCTTCATGTTTTTAAGCGGAAGGATATGATTTTATATCAATGGACAATGGTTGTTTAGTTTATCTCATAGATATGTTATATTTTCATACACCATTGGTGAATGGATTATACGTTTTGAATCTTCAAGCATCTCCCATCTATAACATTAATACGGAGAGGCAACTCCCAAATGATACAAACCCCACGTTTATCTGGTATTGTCGCTTAGGCCATATAAATCAGAAATGCATAGAGAAGCTCCATAAGGATGGATTGCTTCACTCTTTTGATTTTGAATCATTTGAGACATGTGAGTCTTGTTTACTTGGTTAGATGATAAAGACACCTTTCACGGGACACAGTGAGAGAGCAAATGACTTGTTGGCACTTGTACATACTGATGTATGTGGACCAATGAGCTCAACGGCCAGAGGTGGTTATCAGTACTTTATTACCTTCACCAATGACTTAATGAGGCATAAGTCCGAATCCTTTAAAAGGTTCAAAGAATTCCAAAATGAAGTACAGAATCATTTAGGGAAAACAATCAAGTTTCTACGATCAGATCGTGGAGGGGAATACTTGAGTCAAGAGTTTGGTAATCATCTAAAAGATTGTGGAATTGTTCCACAATTGACTCCGCCAGGAACTCCACAATGGAATGGGGTGTCCGAATGGAGAAATCGCACCTTGTTGGATATGGTGCGGTCCATGATGAGCCAAAGTGATCTTCCGTTATCCTTCTGGGGATATGCTCTTGAAACAGCTACGTTCACACTAAATAGAGTTCCATCTAAGTCAGTTGAAAAGACACCATATGAGATATGGACAGGGCAACCCCCTAGTCTGTCTTTTCTCAAAATTTGGGGATGTGAGGCTTATGTAAAACGTTTACAGTCCGACAAGCTCACACCCAAATCTGACAACTGCTTTTTTGTGGGATATCCTAAGAAAACTAAGGGATATTACTTTTATAATCGGGAATAAGACAAAATATTTGTTGCCCGACATGGTGTCTTCTTGGAGAAAGAGTTTCTTTCAAGAAGGGTTAGTGCGATCAGGGTGCATCTTGAAGAAGTTCAAGAAACACCAGAAAATGTTTCAGCTACCACGGAACCACAACAGGAGGAACAAGATGTTGTGCCACCTGTTGTAGATACACCAGCTCCACGGAGGTCTGAAAGATCACGTCGTGCACCTGACAGGTACACAGGTACGGAACAACACGATATATTGTTGTTAGACAACGATGAGCCTAAGACCTATGAGGAAGCGATGGTGGGACCCGATTCCAACAAGTGGCTTGGAGCCATGAAATCCGAAAAAGAATCCATGTGTGATAATCAAGGTTGGAACTTGGTTGATCCACCTCATGATATCAAAACCATTGAGTGCAAATGGGTTTTTAAGAAAAAGGCCGACATGGATGGAAATGTTTACATCTATAAGGCACGATTGGTGGCGAAAGGTTTTAAATAGATTCAAGGTGTTGATTATGGTGAAACCTTCTCGCCTGTCGCAATGCTTAAGTCTATTCGTATTATTCTAGCGATTGCTGTATATTTCGATTATGAGAGGTGCAGTCAAGTGTGCAGTCAGCTGGAAGAGCTCCAAGCAGGATACTGTTGTTGATTCTACAATGGAGGCCGAGTACATCGCTGCTTCAGAAGCTGCAAAGGAGGCTGTTTGGATCAAGAAATTTGTTTCTGGGCTGGGTGTGATGACCAGTGCAACTGGTCCAATGTCTCTATATTGTGATAATAGTGGAGCCATTGCGCAAGCCAAGGAGCCGAGGTCACATCAGAAGTCCAAACACATACTTCGGCGATATCATCTCATCCTCAAGATTGTGGACAGAGGTGATGTCAAGATATGTAAAGTGCACACGGATCTCAACATTGCTGATATGTTGACAAAACCTCTCCCAGCCGAAACATGAGGTGCACACAAGACCAATGGGTATTAGATACTTACATGATTGACTCTAGTGCAAGTGGGAGACTGTTAGTGATATGCCAATGATTCTAAGATTGGCATGTTTATTGATTGATGATCATGTCTCATAGATCATGGTATGGAGATACCAAATCAATATATTTGGACATGTGTTAGAGAACACATTGTTGGATAGACCCACCATGACACACTACAAGAATTGATGTGCCATTAGTTGGTCTCAAGTAGTGTTGGTGCAAAGTCCTTAGACCTGAGATAATCATGGATTCTGACATGTGTAGTAGCCTACTTTGGGACTACCAAACGCTATTCCATAACTAGGTAAATAAAAGTAGTCTTCGGGTTTGCTATGAAACATGGAGTGGGATGTGAGTGATCAAGATGGAATTTGTCCCTCCTTTGGAGAGATATCTCTGGGCCCCTCGAGGTAATGGATTATGGAAGTGCATGGCCATGCCGAGTTGATTGAGGAGTCAATCAACAAACAGATAATCCAATACGGTTTGAGTGAATGGTTAAGCTATTGAAGGGATGGCAAACATCTTGCCTATAGCTTAATTGGTATCGTGAGGCAAAGGGATTTGTGTACACATTACAGGTTCAGAGCCGATATTATATTCTTGTATACTATGGTGTCAATATGTGTTGCTAGGCGCTGCCGTTGACAAGTCGGCCGAGTTGGACTCGGGTCGAAACCAAGTATACCTGAACCTACAGGTCGCACGCTTAAGGGGGTAGAACAGACATTCGAGTTGGACTCGAATATGGCTAAATTTCGATAAGATTCGATTTAATATAGAGTCCTATGGGCTTGCGAAGTTCGGCCGACCAACTCTATGAGACTCGGATAGGATCCGATTCAAAATAGAGTCCCGATGGGACTCTAGACCCAGTCGGCCAACTCTATATATAGGGGGCGAGGGGTGGAGAGCTGATATATAGGTTTTGCACAACAGAATACAACACGCGTGACTTCAACTGGTAGCAACATTAATCTCCACGAGAACCCTCCCACTCCCGAGCCAAACCCTAGCCTTGCATCTTGTGCTAGCACACGGGTGTTAGGCGTTCTATCCCTATATGTGTGGATCTATCCCTATATGTGTGGATACCGGTAGAGGCACTGCTATATTGCGGTGCTGTTCGGCGGCTGCAAATCGGCTGCGGCGCATCGGAGAAAGGTAGCTTTGGCGGATCGATAGCGCGAGCGTGGTTCGGCGAATCGGCAAATCAGCTGCGGCGGATCGGCTGTGGAATCGACGCATCGGCTACGGCTAATCGGCTATCGAGTCAGTGAATCGGCTATACTTAGGAATCGGCTGTGATCGGCTGGCACTGTTCCGGATCAGATAGCTCCTGATTGGCTATATCTATTGCACTCTACTCCAATCGGTAATGATCTATTGACCCTTACTTGCAAGGTTCCTGGTTTGCACGGTAGAAATTTTTGTTATTAGCTATCGTAGCCTCCGCGTAACCCTTCCGTTGCAAAGGAGGGTGCAAGAATATTGGTCTACAAAGAACGATATTGGAGAAACTATTGAAGATTTTAATGAAGTAGAGAAACTTCGTCAAGGGTTTACATCGGCTGATCCATTAGAAGTGGACATAGGAGATGGAAGTATTCCAAGGCCGACTTTTGTAAACAAAAACATGAAAGCTGATTATAAGGTTAAAATAATAGAGTCGCTTAAAGAATACATTGATTATTTTGCGTGGGAGTACCATGAGATGTCGAGACTTAGCCGTGATCTTGTTGAGAATCGGCTTCCTATAAAATCAGGATTTACGCCTCATAAACAACCTTCTCGTCGCTTTAACCCCCTCATATATGATCGTGTCAAAGAAGAGATAGATTGATTGTTGAAGGCTGGGTTTATTAGGCCATGCCACTGAAGGGTTACGCGGAGGCTACGCTAGCCGAAAACAAAAAACTTTTACCGCGCAAACCAGGAACACTTGCAAGTAAGGGCCGATAGATCGTTACCGATTGGAGTAGAGCGCAGCGGAATAGCCAATCAGGGCAATCCGATCCGGAACAGTGTAGCCGATTCCCAGAGACAGCCGATTCGCCAATCAGCCGATTCGAGTCGTCCGGCCGCGTTCTCACGCGTCGCTCCGACGCGCCCGACCGCAGCTCGATTCCACCACAGCTCGATCGCTCCGATTGCAGCCGATCCGAAGCCGATCAACATGCAATGTAGCAGACGCCTCTACCGGTATCCACACGTCCGGGACGTAACGCCGAACACCCGTGTGCTAGCACGCGATGCAAGGCTAGGGTTTGGCTCGAAGGTGGGGAGGGTTTCCGTGGAGATTGATCTCGGCGACTTCTGTTGCACGCGATGCAATTGACATACCGCAACTCTCCACCCCTCCCTCCTTTATATAGAGTTGGCCGACTGGGACTAGTGGCCGATTAGGACTCTATTTTGAATCGGATCTCATCCGTATCTCATAGAGTTGGCCGCCCACACGTCGTAAGCCCATAGGACTCTATCCGATCGGATCCCTATCCGATCAAGCCGTATCCGAGTCCAACTCGAATGCCTGTTCTTATCCCCTTAAGCGTGCGACCCTGTAGGTTCAGGTATACTCGGTTTCGGCTATAGTCTAACTTAGCCGACCGTCGGCTCGAGTCCAACTCAGCCGACCTGTCACAGGCGCCTAGCAGCACATATTGACACCATAGTATACAAGAATATAATATTGGCTCGAACCTGTAATGTGTACACAAATCCCTTTGCCTCACGATACCGCTTAAGCTATAGGCAAGATGTGTGCCATCCCTTCAATAGCTTAACCATTCACTCGAACCGTATTGGATTATCCGTCCGTTGATTGACTCCTCAATCAACTTAGCATGGCCATGCATTTCCATAATCCATTACCCCGAGGGGCCGAGATATCTCTCCAAAGGAGGGGCAAATTCCATCTTGATCACTCACATCCCACTCCATGTTTCATAGCAAACCCGAAAACTACCTTTATAACTACCCAGTTACGGAATAGCGTTTGGTAGTCCCAAAGTAGGCTACTACACATGTTGGAATCCATGGTGATCTCAGGTCTAAGGACTTTGTACCAACACTACCCGAGACCAACTAATGGCACATTAATTCTGTAGTGTCTCATGGTGGGTCTATCCAACAATGTGTTCTCCAACACATATGTCCATGTTTATTGATCCGGTATCTCCATACCCATGATCTATGAGACATGATCATCAATCAATAAACATGCCGATCTTAGAATCATATTTGTTCCAACAATATGACATATGATCGAGGATCGTTTAGAAATAGATTCATACATAAAGAGTCTCATAAATAAGTCACGTACTTATTGATCAATACAAGATGTCTATTTCATGGAACTGAATAACACTTTATTCATAAATACATAAACATTGACGTGATATCCAACATCTCCATGTTGCCTCTAGGGCATATCACTAACAGCCAGTACGTGGAGTGGGTGTCCAACATAGTTCTAGTGGAAAAGAATTGTAGTGGCAAGATTAGAGTGTGCTTAGATTTTAGAGATTTGAATAAAGCTAATCCTAAAGATGAATACCTTATGCATATAGCCGACATGTTGATAAATGATGCTTCGGGTCATAAGGTGATTAGTTTTTTGGATGGCAATGTCGGTTACAATCAAATCTTTATGGCGGAAGAGGATATGTACAAGACGGCTTTCAGGTGCCGGGGTTCGTTGGATTATTTGAGTGGGTTGTCATGACGTTTGGATTGAAGAATGCCGATGCAACATATCAAAGGGCTATGAACTTGATTTTCCATGATTTGCTAGGTTTTATCTTAGAAATCTACATTGACGATATTGTTGTCAAATCGGATGGCATGGACGGTCATATATTCGATTTGAGGTTAGCTTTTGAGAAGATTTGTCGGTATGGTTTAAAGATGAATCTACTCAAGTGTGCTTTTGGTGTGTTGGTGGGGAAGTTCTTAGGATTCATGGTGCATGAGAGAGGAATTGAGGTTGATCCTAAGAAGGTTGAGAAGATTCAAGATTTATTACTTGTTTTGATCTGTTCTTTATTAAAACACTTAAAACACACTCAACATCCTTAACTAGACAACCCATACCCAAACTTGGTACGGGTTGACCGCTACCCCACACACAAAACTCCTAACACACAACAACTAAACAAGTAGGAAAACTAGGGAAAACGGTAAACTAAGGGTGGCGACACTCTAGGGGTAAGAGCGGCTTCAGCGGTCGGTGGAGTTAAAACCACTCCCTTGGGAGTTCCCGTCTTCCTTTCTCTTTGAGCGGCTTCGAGAGCTTGCTAACTCCTCTTTTCCGCCTGGGATCTTGGAGCTGCCACTGCTACTGCCTCTGCTGCTGCTGGACACGGAGATCCATCCTCCTCCTCTGCTCAGGGTCGGAGCGGGGACCAGAGGAGGAGTAAGGACCGGCACTGGTGCAGGAGCCGGGGAAGGTGGCGGAGCAGGAAGGGGAATCCTGGGAGCCAGCTGCATCCGCACCGGGGCCTTGGTGTTCTTCCGAGGCGTGATCCTGATCCGAAGGATGTTGCGGGGTGGAAGCCCTTTCAGGATGGCGATTTCTTTCTTGAGGCGATCCACCTCATCCTTCAGGCTCTTGATCCTCAGAATCTTCTGGTCATTCAGGGCTTTCTGAATGCATCTTGTCCAACCCTTCAATCACAGTCCTCATGTGAGAAAAGGTGGTGTCATTCTCCCCTTCGGCGGATTGGAAGGAGTTGACCACTGACGAACTTCCACGTCGGGGATGGAAACGGTAGGCAGAGTGGCGGAGATGGTAGTCATGCATCTCCCTCATCCGGGCCAGCATCAGGTAAGTAGCCTCTTGGCAAGCATGATCATCCGTTCCTCCCGAAGCAGTGACCACCATGTTCAAGATGTTGGTGCCGACGAAACCGTGCATTTCCAAACGAACCTAATGGGGCAACTCGCTGCCGAAAGGTGAGACGACGGTGTACTCGGGTGCACCAGGATAGCCTACTGCCAAAGCCATCCTTGCCAGTTCAGCGACGAAACCCTTCAGACCCTGACCGTTGTGGGTGACGGGACGGCCTGCCATCTAGAGAAGACAAGGTAGGGGATCAATGCATGCTCAAACTCAAGTTAGATAAACGGTAAAGGACTCAAGTGAACTAAACGAGAAAACAAGGGGTTTTGAGAAACATTTTCATGAGGCTAAATAAAGCTTCTAACGACATCCCCTAGATGATGTGGTAATGCTTAAAATAGATGCTTAGTTATAATAAGTATAAAATCAGCGGCCATTCCCTCCTATCTGGACTTAGGACTTTTGCTCCCTTAGAAAAATCCCAACTGACGGTCGAATAAGATTGCAAATGGTTTTTTTTTCAAATTTAGCTTCAAAATCCTATCACTTAGATTGACCTGGTTTTCGAAATTTCCTGTTTTGAAAAACGCTCAAGATTCTCCCCAACCCTGAGGAAAAAGAGACCCATTTTCCCGAAACGACTCCAAATGCTAGGACTTATGCATATGAAAAAGTTCAGAGGGCTTCTAGGATTTTTCCATTTGGCTTTTCTTACGGTCTAGAATTGGATCTGATACCAACTTGTCATGCCCAGAAATTCAGACCAGAATTTCTGAAGCTATATGTGTATTAAAATCTCTGTGCAGGACCAGCCAGGGTACACATACGACAATCATTGATATTACAGTTCCACGTCTTAGAAACATTACAAGAATATTACAAAAGAGCAGTGGAAAAAGAAAGAGGGCCTAAGCCTAAGCTTGACGCTGGCCACGTGGCTTCAACCATTCCACAGGCATCTTCCAGAGCGCAGGACAAAGCCTACTCAATTTCATCTTCTTCTTTGGCTTCTTGCTCAGGTTCTGATGAAAAGGCAAGGATGAGTACTTCCACGTACTCAGCAAGTTATACCGGAAAAGAGAGGGTATGAATGCAAGGGGGAAGACAAGGATTTGGCTCGGGTTTGCTTTTAGCACAAATAGCTAGGGTTTTTCCAAAACAAAGGAGTTTTGAACACGACAAAATAGTAGTAGTTCAAGTATTTAATTCATATTGAAAGCCAAAACAATAGAATTTAAGTAATTAAAACATTTTGAAACCAACACTGTCCAACGTTATCCCCAAGTTGCGACAGGCCCAAACCATCCAACCATACTAGTCATGTTCCATTAATCAGGTTTTAACAGTGTGGGACTAATCATGGTGAAGTCGGTTGATCGCCCATAACCGTGGGCACGGCAATTCGAATAGCTTTACGCTGATCAGAGGTGTACAACTGTACCCACAAGACACAGCCCCACAACACGGCTTCCTGTGTGCCAGAATACCGCCACAGTACCCCAGAAAGGGACTGTGATAGGACCTTTCGTATAACCCCCCGCTAACCAAGCGAACCACACCAAGGTTTCACCCCCACTCCCGTCCCTCGGACATGGGCAGCCTCCCCAAGTGCCTCGGTGAATCCGGCAGCCCAGCAACCCTTATACCGGGGCTGACTGGATCTCCATCCTGCTCACCCTTTCCTGGGTTCGTCGGCTAGGAAGAGCTACACTATAGGACCCACCGTTGCCCATTCTGGCTTGTGGTTTGTACGGTCATTCTTCCGAGGGTTTCCCATGAACCGGTCCTTAAATGCCATGGGCACCACTATCAAAACCACAACACCCATAGCCCACCATTTGTCATGTTTTAGTTATTAGTCCAGTCCACAAAGTCCTCGGATTATATCCTCCATTTCATGTGTCCAACATAATGTAGTCTAGATGAAATTACCCCTTTAGTGTGCTAGTAAGTCTAAGCAGGTCTAAGCATAACCTAGGCCTATACGCTAGTCATGTTGTTATCCCAAGTTTATCAAAGGGGTTAGGGTGGCAGGCCTAAGGCTTAAATCTAACCATACGGTGTAATATTCCCCATGAGATGACATTCGAAAATAAATGCAATTTAATAGAATAAAACAGGTGTTTTAGCCAAAATAGGAGCAATATGATCAATAATAAAGCATGACTTGCCTTGCTCTTCGGACTGTGGAAACTCCGCGACAACTTCAAAGTACACCGGGTAAAAGGAACTACTGGGGTCTACACGACAAACAAAGCACTTCAACAAAACAGGCTAAAAAGCTACTAAAACAGGGAACAAAACCATTTTTAATGTATTCTTGGCATTTTTATGAATTTAATGAAATTTGAATGGGCTAAAACGGAGCTCGGATTGAAAAGATATGATTTTTAGAAGTTTTCTACGTTTTTTACTAAGGCAGAAGAAGTCCTTAATAATTTATTACGCAATAAGTCCTGGGAATGACGTCAGCGGCTAGGGCTGACGTCAGCGGCCGAATGCTGACTTCATCGACCGCGGGAGCACTGGTCCACGGTGCACCGGGTCCACAGCCGAGGAGGGGCGGTGCACACGTGGCGCCGAGGTCACCGCCATGTGGCGTGCCACGATGGCATGGGGGAACGGACGGTGCCGATCTGCCGAGGCAGATCGGACAGCCGGGAGGGGGCATGGGCAGCACGGTCGGTCGGCGATGGCGCACGACGGCCGGCGCCAGCCGGGCAGCGGCGTGGGCGGCGGAGGAGGCGGAGTGCCGCGGCTCGCGCACGAGCGGAGCCACCCGCACTCGTGAGCGGAGGCGCGAGCGGCCGAGAGGCGGGGAGGGTGGCTCACGCGGGGACGCCGGAGGTGGGGAGGGACGACGACGGCGGCGAGAGGACAGCGGGAGGCAGCGGGGGGGCGGCTAAGGTGGCTTGGACGCCGGGGAGGAGGGAGGAGGCGGCGGCGAGGTCCGGGGTGGTCGGGGTAGCGGCGAACGTGGCCGAAGGCCGGCGGCGAGCTCGAAGCGGGCGCATGGCGCGAGAGCGAGAGAGAGGTGTGAGCTCGATTGAGGGCGTGGGGAGATCGGGAGGCCGAGGGCAACTTTTAAAGGGGATGGGGAGGTCGGTGGTGGCCGGGAGGGGAGTAAAAGCTCGCTGGAGATAAGAGGAGAGATTTGGGGTTTAATGGCCGGCGATTAACACCGTCCATTAGAGGGCACGAGAGCGGCGGCGGGCGATTAAAGCCGGCGGGAAGGGCGGGGAATAAAGGCGGCGGGGTCCCGGGGGTGCGAGGAGACGGCCGCGTGAGATCCGCGCGGGCGGGCGGCCGGGAAATGGCGCCGGCGGGCGGCGGAGGTTGAAGCGGGCTGGCAGGTGGGCCCACCTGTCGGGTCCCGAGCAAAAAGGGGCAAAACAGGACTTAATTTCGGGCACAAGGGTTAGCGGGCGCGGCCTTGGCCGGACCGCAAGGAGAGAGGGAGGCGCGGGCGCGGGGAGGGGCCAGGCCGTCGGCTCGGGCGGCGGCCTGGCCGGTTTGGGCGGGAAAGGACGGGAGGAGATAGAAAAGGATTTCCTGGGATTTATTAATTCCAATTTTGATTTTAATTGGTTAAAAATTATTTCTATTGCTCCGAAAATTCCATTAAAATCATGTTAGTGTATTTTGACATGTAGAATTTAGGAAAAATCCTACCATGCCATTTTCATTTAGATTTTTTCTTTTAAAATTATTTGTTTGCTCTAGGTTAATTTCCAACTATTTTTCTTGCGGTTTTTCTTTTGATTTTTAAAAGGGGAAAACACCTCAGGTGTGACAGTAGATGCATCTTTTAGTCCATCTTTCACCGTAAGACGTTTAGGTGTATCGATCATGTTCGTCTTCTTGCTAAAAAGTTGCCAACAACTAGTGCGTGAATTATTTTCTTCTTCTATGAAAAGGAAGAAGATCCGTCACATGTGTTTTTACATTTAATTGTTTATATTAACAAAATTACTACTATAATTAATTTATATCTAAAAATGTGCTAAAGCGACCATCGCATCATATATCACGATATACTGCTAAGGATCTTTGGGTTACAAAAAGTTCTTTTTTGTTAGTACGTTAGAGCTATCTGTCAGGGCCCTTTTATTCTGTAACTTCGGTTTGCAATATTCGATACATCTATGTGTTTATAAATTGTTTCTAAGTAGTACAGATGGTAAGCGAGGACGATTCATTTCTTGTGGAATGGTAGAGTCATGGATTTATTGCAATGTATGATTCTGTTAAAATCCAGATGCCCACAAATATTCCTTAATCTAAGAATATAACATCTAATTTTTTTATCAATCCACATCCATTTTGTACTTTTTAGTGACGTATTCTTCCTTCCACTAATGTATTTATTGCGATGTGCATATTGCGTGCATGATATATGTGACCACAATAATGCATTATCTCTCCTACAAAACCTCATGGCAGGGTTGCTAACAATAAGAAATGAAACCATGCACTCTAAATTTGACAGAAAACCCTTAATATTATGATTTTTAGATTGTTAGATTGCTTGGAGATTCGAGCACATCCAAAAAACCTTAACCCCCTCCTCGTCTTATTCCCTCTACCCACTGCCGCACTGTGGACCCCCGTTTTTGGAACGGAAATATTTCGTGCTCTTAGTACCATTTCCCTGGATCGAGTAGTTGGTACCCACAAAATACAGTACTGAATAACCAGGTGCACATGCACAACTAGTCTTACCACGAAATTATTACATTCATAGGCCCGAAGGCAATGTTCACCACATAGGACCTCATGGTCCGGATACAACACAAAAGCAGAGATTAGATACGGCAGCGAAATAAAGGCGGCATGTCGGTTGCCACGCAACGCACCGGGGTCTAAGACCTAGTAAGCGCCATTAGCTTCTTCGACTTCCCGGTAGTAGGCGTAAGGATCCTCCGATTCTTCATTCTCATCATCTGAAGGTTTGTGCGTATAGCAAGGGTGAGTACCAACCGTACTCAGCAAGCCAACATGGAAGTGATGCATATGATAGGGTTATTCAATGAGTGGCTGGAGCTCTTTTGCATAAAGCCAATTTTCATAAATCTTTTCACAAGCCTAACAACTAGCCAAGTCAAGTTTTAGTCCCATAGTTTATTAATTCAGCGACGGTTCTGTCTACCATCCATCGTGATTCCAAGGATGGCTTCCCGCCTCCGATTCGTCATGGTTTTCTGGGGAGTCCACCCCTTCTCGTATCTCGAGAAGTTGATCCACCAGCGAATAAAATCATCATGCAAACCCATCCCAGCATTTTTAAGTTTCAAGTCTAGCCAAGCGAAAGTCTTGTCACGATGCTCAATATCCGCGAGCACAGCTATTCGAATAGATTGATTCATTCACACTGCAGTGGATGTACACTTTACCCGTAC
The DNA here is from genome assembly GCA_019925245.2 of Oryza australiensis. Classification (NCBI taxonomy): domain Eukaryota; kingdom Viridiplantae; phylum Streptophyta; class Magnoliopsida; order Poales; family Poaceae; genus Oryza; species Oryza australiensis. Next base: position 743,059 of record JAIFGZ020000322.1, read on the forward strand.
TCCGTGACAACCCAACAAATGAGCCTACGTCCCAACACATGAGACGGTCATGGCAAAGCCTTTTGATAACCTCACTTTGGCAGTACCCGCTCCATGAACTTAAGCCCTCATGCACTCTAGCCGTCATTTTCTAGCAGTGAGAGGAGTTCTGGCGCACCCGGGGTAAGGGAAGACTTCCTCAATCTTTAAGTTCAATTAATATCGATTTAATTTCATCATCCACAACATGGGCCGTAGCCTCATCTTCATCACACAAACCACATCATAAAGAACCATCTATGCAAGGATATTGCCTTCGCTCGGCTATCTAATCGGCTAGGTCTATACCCATTCAAGAAGTACGGTTGTACTGGCTCGTTTCCCGGCTATCTCATGGCTCGGTCTTTAATTGACCAGGGTCGGCACTTGCCTTTTCCGGAATCCACCCAAATCATCCGGCCGCCCCAGTCTAAAACATTTGTGTAATACTTTTCAATGTTCTTCAAACTTAGTTCATCACTCTCATGGCCATGTGGCGCTCATGTCTCCACAGGCCGCATCTCTACTACCTTCCCTAAGGTAGTTTCCCAAAGTTTTTCATAAAGTCATGAGTGTACATGAATCTAAGTTTAGCAGGGCTAAGCAGTTTACCGAAGTTATTCTCTGGTTGTTTGTATCACTTCGAGAGTTACAAGGAGTAATTCTAAAGGTAATCAATAGCAAGGTATGGCATAACAAGTATAGGTAACTCTGTATAACATGCATGTTTAGAGTTTAAAATAACATCATTTCACAAGTGGGATCAATATGTTCAAAAGAGTGTGATGACTTGCCTTGCTCGCACACTTGTGGAGTGGTGTCTTCAACGGGGTCGATGCCGGTCTCTCCGGTGCTACCGTACGTGCGAAAGATCAATCGAATCCGATTAGAATCCCATATAACACCAAAAGGTCGAAAAGATCCGTAAAAGCCTCAAAAACGATTCCAAGCTCTTAGCCTAAATTCCTACTTGAGTTTGTACTAGGATCGCCCGGGAAAACTTCAAGTTTTGACATCGGGTCGATGACTTAGGGTTTCCGCAAAGCGACGATCGCGATTTGTTCGAGAAAATGGATTTGAAAATATCCGCGGAGGGATTGGTGCTCGAGGTTTTGAAGATTTGAGTACAAAAGTAAAACATATTTAAATGGCGAGGAAGAGTTAAACGAAATCCGGATTTAAAAATGACGCGAAACGAAATCTCGGAAAAAGTCGCATTTTGATTTCCAAATTTTTCACCAAAAAATCATGCAAGAAAACAATTTATTTTTGCCAAAAATTTTACTCAAGTCATCCCAAAATATTTTTCCAAAATTTCCCCTATTTTTCTTTTTTTTCTTTTTCTTTTTCTTTTTCTTTTTCTTTTTTTTCTTTGCGCCACTGTTCATTGCCCTTAATGTGTTCGACCGAGACTCGGCCAAAAACAGAGAGGCGGCGGCGCTAGCGCGCGAGGAAAAGGGGACGGCGGCGGGGCTTACCGGCGACGGAGACGGCAGGGGATGGTGGTGGTGCCCGCGCCGGCGGCGCGCGGCTCACGGTGGCTTCGGCGCTTGGCGGCGATGGCGGCGGCTTGCGGCGGAGGCGGCATGCTCGGTTTTGCAGCGACGGCGCTCGGGAGAAGGAGGGGCTAGAGAAGGCGGCGGTGTGAGAAAAGTGGGGGTTTTGCCCCTTTATAGCTGCGGCCGAGGACAGAGAAGAGGGAGGAGGGGACCCGGAGCGGTGGTACGGCGACGGACGCGCGGCGCGCGGAATGGTGGGGCCGGCGCGGCAGACGCGGCGACTCGCGGAGGCAGGGGCGCGGGCTGGCAGACATGCGCGCGGGCGCGGGCGGGGCCGAGTACGGCGGCGGCGCGTGGGCGCGGCGAGCGGGCGCGGCGGGGCCGAGTACGGCGGCGAGCGCGTGGCGCGGCGAGCGGGCGCGGACGGGGCCGTGGTGCGGGGTTGCGGGCAGCCGGGGCCAGCGCGGGCGCGGGCACGTGCGCGACGCGTGGCGCACGCCGGCGCGGGGCACAGTACGGCCGGGCGACGCGCGCGGCGCGCGGCCGGGCCGTACGGCGTCGAGCACTTCATGCGCAATGAACAATGCGGTTTCATATTTTCCCGATTTTCAAATTTTAATTTCCTATTTCTATTTTCCTCCCTTCTAAAAATTCCAACATAAATCCTAATATTCCAAAAATAATTCTTAACATTATATTTTCAACTTTTTCTCCACTTTTATTTTTCCACATTTTGTGGAGATTGTGGCAATCGGGTATCCACATGGCAAGCTTATCCGGACCGGAGGTAGGGATAGATTGCGCCGCTATATCTGTAAGTCGAACTTGACTTAGGTGTTACGGTTGCCGATAGAGATAAGGCAATCGGCCTATAGTCACGGTTTGGTAAGATTGAGGAAACCATCTTAGAATAAGATAGGGTTTCCGACTTGTAAACCCTTCCTCCCAAGACTATATAAGGGGGTAAGGGGCGTCCCTTGAGGGATATTCCAATAGGAGATCAGATCTTAGACTTCATAAGCGAGAGCTTTAGATCACGAGATCAATAAAGACACTCGGCGGATCGAATCCACCGAAACAGAGTAGGGTATTACCTCACGAGAGGGCCCGAACTCGTCTAAATCCTCTTCTTCCTTTAACCCATTGTGCTTGGCGATCTTGACTGCGACCCCATAAAATATATTGCCGAAACCAAGTTTCGACGGTTGGCGCGCCGTAGGGGGCCGCGCGTCGAGACTTCTTCAACAATCTCGCCGACAAGCGTGATGGGATCTCCTTCAAGACTCGGCGACTTCGCCGCCAACTTCGCCGCAACTCCTCCTCGACTGGATTCGAACCAGTCGGAGGGAACAACCTACTCGGCGCCGTTCGGCTCTCCAACAGCGCCGAGATCTTCGACAACATCTTGAAGACAAAGATGCGATCCACCTTCTCCGACAACGGACTCCACTCGGCGCCATTCGGATTACCGAATGCCGCCGAGATCGCGCCAATCTTCTTGCCTCCCGACGGAAGCAATCCACCACTCCGAAGACCTTTCGGTGCCGTTTGGGTTACCAAACGTCGCCAAGATCTACATCAATCGCTCTCTCCCGAGTTGACGAGGATCCACTCGGAAGAGCCCGATTCCCCAAGCTCCGACTCGGATCGGAACGATCCGATCCGGGTTACCCAGATCAAGGGAGGTCGCTGTCATCCTCCCGTCCTTTGGCTCTTGTTCATCTTCGAGCTCAACGGATACCTCGGCTCCGCCGGCTTCGACAATCTCTACGGCATCCTCCTCGACGAAGCCGACAACTCCGACCGCCATATGGACTGCGAGCCGAAGTGCTTTGATGTCCTCATGGCCGAGCCGGATGAGTCCGACTCAGCCATGGCCGAAGGCTTGCCGAAGAGGAGCGAGCCAGGGTAGAGCTTGAACGAAAGACAGCCGAAGAAGACAAACAACGCAAAGACGAGGCTGATAAAAGGAAGCGAGGATCGCGTGCAGGACGATCCGCCCCGAGGCCATTCTCCAAACACGGGTCCGCAACACCAATGTCTTCCGGACGCCACGGAACGCTGTCGCCGCACTCACGCTCTTGGATACCGTCATGGAGACGGCTCCGCCAACGTGACTCCTATACTTGGACAAGATCAAGACCATCGTTGCCGCCACGGCTAACGGCCCTCCCACCACTTCGGCAAGAAGGCCGACGAATCCGTGGCCGAAACGCCCGACAAGAGCGGCTCCCACCCCTAAGGTCGGGAGACTACAGGAGGCCCGAGCCGGCTCGATCGTCAACTAGGCCAAGAGGCCCACCTCCCGAGTCCATGCCGAGGCACCAAGAGCGACGGTTGACTCCCGCCGCAAGCGACATGGACGTCCACCCGTCCACCACCGAGTCCACCGCAAAGCCCGGCTACCCAACCAGCCAACGAAGACCCCGCCGAGTGATGCGGGAAGTCCTCGACCGCCGCTACCAAGAGCGCGACCGTCGCACTCAGAAGATCGGAGGGGATCACCGATAGCGGCGACGATGGAGTACCGGCCTTCACTCGGGAGCTCCGCCGAGTGCATTGGCCGAGTGGCTTTAAGCCCACCGGTATAGAAAGGTACGATGGCAAAACCGACCCGAGTCTTGGTTAACGTATATACCCTTGCCATCCGAGCTGCAGGTGGCGACAACAAAGCCATGGCGAACTACTCGCCCGTGGCCCTCGCAAACTCGGCCGAAATTGGCTCACCACCGCCAAGAGGCTCAATCGGCTCGTGGAGCGAGCCGAGGGACCACTTCATCGCCAACTTCCAAGGCACCTTTGAGAGGCCCAGCACGCACTTCGACCTTTACAATGTCATCCGGAAGCCGGACGAGCCTCGAAGGATTACATTCGTCGCTTCTCGAGAAGCGCAACAAGATCCCGAACATCACCGATGACATCATCATCGCCGCCTTCCGAAGGGAGTCCGTGATGAGCCGCTATCGGCAAGTTCGGACGCAAGCCACCGAAGACGGTGAAGCGGATGTTTGAGACGGCGATTCGTACGCCAAATCAAACGACGCCATCAAGGCCGCCCGTCAAGATCGGCCCGACGAGAAGAGAGGACAAGCAAGCGAGGAAGCCGAAATCCTAAGAAGGATGGCGGCAACAAAGAACCTGTGGCCCGAAAGATCGCAAGCGCCGATCGAAGACCGGTGGCCGCAACCTCAATTCTCAACGCCGTCCCCGAGTCGCCGCCTACGACGCCATCATGAACGCCCAAGTGCACCCATCATCCGAATCACAAGCACGCGGCAAAGGATCGCTTTATTTACAAGCGGTTCGCGAAAGACGCGGCGCCTCAACAAGAAGCCGATCGACGAGGCTGGCCCATCCGGCGCCAAGAAGAACAACGCGGCCGAGAATGCCGAACCCTATCAAGACCCAGTGGGGAGCTCAACCACATCTTCGGGGCCCGTTAGCTTATGAATCCAAGAGGAAACAGAAGCTAACCGACCGGGAGGTCAACGCGGCTCAACCCGAAGTCCCCAAGATCCGCGATGGTCGGAGGTGGCCATCACTTTTGACCGCTCGGATCACCCCGACCGAGTGGTCCACCCGGGACGCTATCCACTCGTCCTGGACCCCGTAGTCCGCAACATCAGGCTTAAGCGCGTCCTCATCGACGGGGGCAGCGCCCTCAACATCCTGTTTGCCAAGACTATGGATGAAATGCAGATCCCGAGGGCCGAACTCAAAGCAAGCTCAGCCCCCTTCCACGGAGTTATCCCGGGGCTATCTTCAACACCACTCGGGCATATCTCTCTCCCAGTCACCTTCGGAGCCCGAGAGAATTTCCGAACGGAGAACGTCACCTTCGAGGTGGCCGACTTCGAAACGGCATATCATGCCATCATCGGAAGGCCTGCGCTTGCCAAGTTCATGGCGATCCCTCACTACACTTATCTTTGCATGAAGATGCCGGGTCCCAACGGCGTCATCACTCTTCGCAGCGATGTGAAGCAAGCCTTCACCTGCGACAAGGAGAGCTGCGACATGGCCCAATCTCGCGAGAGATTACGTGGCCAACAAGAAGTCCGATTGGCTGCATCAACTTCGGCAGAGGGCGAAGTCCCCGCGAAGAAGATAGCCAAATCGGGATCCGGCGACGCCAAGACTAAAAAGATATCCCTTGATTCGTCCGATCCCTCCAAAACTGCTGTAATCGGCGCCGACCTAGATCCTAAATAGGAAAGCGCGCTCGTCACCTTCCTCCAAAATAATAAAGATGTTTTTGCTTGGAAACCATCTGATATGCCCGGAATTCCTAGGGAGGTGATCGAGCACTCTCTCGAACGTCAAAGATGACGCCAAACCGATTAAACAACGATTACGCAGGTTCGCACAGGATCGAAAAGACGCGATCAAAGAAGAACTCGCAAAGCTCTTGGCTGCCGGCTTCATTAAAGAAGTCCTTCATCCCGACCGGCTAGCCAATCCAGTCTTGGTCCGCAAGAAGACGGGCAAGTGGCGCATGTGCGTCGATTACACCGACCTCAACAAAGCCCGCCCCAAAGATCCATTCGGGCTACCTCGTATCGACCAAGTTGTCGACTCAATCTACCGTGAACTCCCGAGCTTCTTGGATTGTTACTCGGGCTATCACGATCAGTCTGAAAGAATCCGACGCTTGAAGACATCTTTCATCACGCCGTTCGGGGCCTATCGCTACATCACCATGCCTTTCGGCAAGAATGCCGGAGCTACATACCAACGCATGATCCAAAGATGCTTCCGGACGCAGATCGGCAAAAACGTCGAAGCTTATGTCGACGATGTTGTCATCAAGACCAAGCGAAAGAAGACCGATCGCCGACTTAGAAGAAACCTTTGCAAACATCCGGCCTTCGAATGAAGTTGAACCCGGAGAAGTGCACCTTCGGCGTCCCATCGGCAACCGCTCGGCTTCATGGTATCACATCGCGGCATTGAAGCAAACCTAGAGAAGATCAACGCTATCTTAAACATGAAGCCCCGAGTAATCGAAAGACGTCCAAAAGCTCATGGCTGCATGGCGGCACTAAGCCGTTTCATATCCCGACTCGGCGAACGAGGCATGCCCTTCTTCAAGCTCGAAGAAGACGGACGACTTCCAAAGTGGACCACGAAGAGCGACAAGGCCTTTGAAGATTTCAAAGAATTCCTTACAACGCCACCCGTCCTAGCTTCACCTCAGCCCCAGAACCCCTCTTGCTGTACGTCTCGGCCACTCACCAAGTGGTCGCACGGTCCTTGTGGTTGAACGAGAAGAAGAAGGACGGGCCCGGAAGATTCAAAGACCAATTTACTTTGTCGGCGAAGTTTTGGCAGAGCCAAAATCCGATACCCCTGTGTACAAAAATTGCTTTATGGTGTCCTAATAACCGCGAGGAAATTGGCACACTACTTTCGTGGTCACTCGGTCACCGTCATCACCTCTTTTCCACTCGGCGACGTCATCCACAACCGCGAGGCAACCGGGCGCATCACCAAGTGGGCCCCGGAACCGATGCCTTGGACTTAACTTTTAAGCCCGGGACGTCCATTAAGTCACAAGCCTTAGCGGACTTCCCGGCCGAGTGGACTGAACAAGAAGAGCACGTACCTCGGGAAGACCTCCAACACCGGACCATGCACTTCGACGGATCCAAGAGGATCACCGGCTTGGGAGCAGGAGTTGTGCCGATCTCCCGATTGGGGAAAGGCTAAGATATGCCCTTCACCTCCACTTCTCCGCCTCACACAACGTCGCCGAATACGAAGCCCTTTTACATGGACTGCGCCTCGCGGTCTCACTCGGGATTCGACGGCTTATTGTGAAAGGCGACTCCACTGTCGTCAATCAAGTAATGAAAGACGGTCTTGCTTGAACGACACTATGGAGGCCTACGACAAGAGGTCCGCAAGCTTGAAGACAAGTTTGACGGGCTAGAACTCTCACATGTCCCGAGACATAACAACGAAGCTGCCGATGAGCTAGCGCAGTTCGGATCTAAGCGCGAAGCTGCTCCAACAGATGTCTTTGTCGAACATCTTTACGAGCCAACCGTCACTCGCAAAGACAGCTCCCGACGAGCAAACCACGAACGAAGTCACCATGGTCGATACCGACCGGAGGACGCCGCTCATCAAATTCTTAACTCAGCAAGAGCCGTCGGATGACCGGATGAAGCGAACGCGTCCGGCGTCGTTGCCAAGCGTACGTCATGGTCGACTCCGATCTATACAAGAGAAGCCCCTCCGGAATTCTAATGAGATGCATCACACCCGAAGAAGGGAAGCAATTACTCCAAGATATCCACTCGGGCATATGCGGAAGCCACGCGGCTGCACGCACTCTAGTCGGCAAAGCTTACGGTGCAAGGATTCTTCGGCTTATCGCGGTCTCCGACGCGGAAAAAGTCGTAAGAACTCGCGAAGGCTGCCGTTCTTTGCCCGACAAAGCCATGTCCCGACCCAGAACTTCAAACAATCCCACTTTCCCGGCCGTTCGCGGTATGGGGGCTGGACATGGTGGGCCCCTTCAAGAAAGCTCCGGGAGGTTTCACACACCTTTTCGTCGCAATCGACAAGTTCTCCAAGTGGATTGAAGCAAAGCCGGTTGCCACAATCACCGCCGACAAAGCACGGGATTTCTTCCTCAACATCGTGCACCGCTTCGGCGTCCCAAACGAGAATCATAACCGATAATGGGACCCAATTCACGGGAGGCATCTTCAAGGAATTCTGCGAAGACTTCGGAATCAAGATCTCGCTACGCACGCAGCTCACCCCAAAAGCAATGGGCAAGTCGAGCGAGCAAACGGCATGGTTCTTCAAGGCATCAAGGCTCGCGTCTTCGACCGGCTAAGCCCTTACGCGGCAAGTGGGTCCAAGAACTTCCCTCGGTTCTATGGTCGCTGCGAACCACACCCGGTCGGGCCACCGGCCAAACTCCTTTCTTTCGGCTCTACGGCAGAAGCCATGTTGCCAAATGAGATGGAGTTTGAGTCCCTCCGGTCCAGCCTTCAACGACGAACGCTACGACATCGACCGAGTGGATGACCTCACCCGATTGGAAGAGGCCCGCGAGGCGCCCTCATCCAATCGGCCAAATACCTTCAAGGGCTCGAAGATACCACAGCCGCAACGTGCGAGCACGAGCTTTCATTGTTGGCGACCTGGTCCTACGCAAGATCCGGACCACCAAAGACCGACACAAGTTATCTCCCTTATGGGAAGGACCCTATATAATCGCCGAAGTGACTCGGCCCGGTGCCTACCGGCTAAAGCGTGAGGATGGGTCTATGGTGGAGAACTCCCTGGAACATCGAACATCTTCGGCGGTTTTATGCTTAATTTGGCTAAGGCCTCATGTTTTCCTTTTGACCGCCAACCTCAAGCAAGATGACTTCTTGAGCTAGCAGTCGGGGGCTGATACACATATCAATAAAGCTCGAATTCTCCTCGTCAAATTTTTGTGCATAATTTGGTTTATCATTGCTTAATGTCCTTCGATTCGAGCTCAGTGTCTAAGGACTGAGAGTTTTCCGATGACCTAATCAAGCCTAGGCTTGGTGACAGCCAGACGAAAACTACTTAAGAAATTTCACGCGAAGGCTCGAATCAAGGCATTGACATAAATAAACTAAAAATAGACACAGAGATTTCATGACGAGAGTGTTACGATTACACGATATCTACAAAGAGAAGTCCAGATACATTTCAGAGTTTAAAGTTGTTCACCACATCTAGAGATCTTTTTCGCCGCCTCTTGCGCCTCGCCGAGCATGTCTAGGGCCTGCTCGTCGGTTGTTCCCTCAAGAAAGCCCTCCCCGATTGAATGAATATCCACTCGGGGTAGAGGGACTTGGTCTCGTGCAAGAGCCGACCAGCCCCATGTTGGCGCTGGTGATATTCTTCAAATATTGCTCGGGAGCACGGCGGAGCTTGTCGAAGACTTCAATAGGCCCCGGCGAGCTGGCCCGACCCCTTGATCAAACGGCCGCCAAGATTGGCGCGGCGGCGTTGGCAACCTCTTCTCGAATCTCCTCACTGGACTTGATCCGCCCGAGTAAAACGTCGTATTGGGCTCGGGTCTTCACCTTATAAGCTGCAAAAGAGTTCCAGATCATTCAAGGCACCGGGAATGAAGCAAAGATACGAAATACAACTTCGTAAAAGGTTACCTTCAAATTCGGCCTCCACCTCGGCCTTGTCGAGGTTGACCGCTCCGGTTGGACTTGAAGCGCGTGGACTTCCGAAGAATTTTCTACAACGAAAGATGATTATCAATTGTCAAGATCAATAGAAAGAATCATAATGAAGCTGGGAAAGGCAGGCTTACTTCCGATTGATCCGCGGAGGTCGAGGTTCGCTTCCCGAAGCTCCGAGATCTCTTTCCTCAAAGCGGCCTCCCTCGAAGCGGCCTCCTCCCGAGTGACCTTCAGCCGTCGCGAACGTCCTCCAAGGAGTTTAGGTGAGGCACCAGCTTTTCCGACACCTCGGACTTTGCCATTGAGCGGCAATATTCTTTCGCACGAGAAGGCGAAGGGTCATCGGCGAAGGATAACAAGGATATAATCAAAAAGAAAGATGAAGGCTTACGTTGAGCGGTCGGGTTGCCTCGTTCAGGCTCTCGACGAGGGCATCCCTCTCATCCTTTTCAGCCCGCCGGTCAAGGATGATGCCCCGCCTCTCGCCTTCCGAGTCCCGCCACTCGATTCGATTGGAGGAACCCGTGTCTCGAAGATCGTAACACTGGGAATCTCTTCAACCGTGGTGGCAAACAAGAAAGACCAATGAAGGCATGAAAGATTCAAAATTGAAAGAATAAAGGAAAGTTCCGAAGCAAGTCTCACCGGTTTCGGCGGCGCTGCCCTAGATGGGGCGGCCAGGCCCTTCTTCTTCTTTGGGCTCTGTGCCGAGTGACCCTCAGTCGGGGGCACTCGGGCGCAGTGAGGTTCCCGACAACCGGCGGTTTCGGTCGGGATATCCTGGCGCGGTCGGGGGCTCTTCCAGGCAGGCGCTCCTTCGAGGAGAAGGGTGCTTCTCCGGGACGCTCGCACTTGGTTGCGGGCTCGGGTTTTGGCTCGACGGCCTTGGCGCTTCGGGAGCAGCGGTCGGGTCGGCCCTTCATCGCCTCCGACGGGATCTATATCCGGGGTTTCGCACAAGTAAATACAGCAAAGATAAAGAAGAGTTTTCTACGAAAGAATTCAGGACTTTGGTTTCGTAGCTTACTGGTTGATCGGCGGATCTTCGGTGCGTCCGCGGCGATCGCCTTGAGGCGGGGTCTCGACCGGAGGAGCTGGGACGTCGTCATCCGAGTCCTCGATGATCAGCCGCCTTTTGCTAGCGCGCTTATTCGAGTCTTCACTCGGCGCCGCCCGCTTCCCGACCGGATCGGCTTGGATTTTTATCCCGCCGTCGGCTTCTTGGCGGCGACGCTGCGCGTCATCATGAGCCATCTTATACGGCTTGGAAATGATAGAGGCATTTTCCGTAAAAGAAGGAAAGCGCAATGTTAAGCGACAAGACATCAAGATTGAAAGATACTATAAAGCAATCAATCGGCTTACGGAGGAGGAGGTCGATGAATGCTGAATGGAAGGACTGGTAATATGAGGGCCGCTCGACGAAATCCCGGATGAGAAGAGTTTGTACATCCGGACCTTCGGGATCTCGTACGTGAGCGGATCCGGGTCCTCCCGATTGGGGTCGCCGCCTTCGTACTCAAGGCCGGCTTGACCGCTCCCGATTGCGCCGTCGCACACTGATGAAGTGCCGAGTGATTTGTTCCGCGCGAAGGTTCCTCTTCTTCATCGCCGGGATCTTCGCGAGTAGATCGTTGGCTTCATCCCATTCTTGGGCTACCGGGACGGTGCTCCAAGATGGTTTGGGACAGGAGGAAGACCGACAAAGGAAGGAAGGTGGGTTCAAGATTGCTGATATAGAACCGTTCGAATGCCAGCCTTTGTTCGAGGATTTCAAGGGGAGAGAAAAGTAGTCTTTGCGGAGAGATCCGCGAAGCTGGAAGCCTGCCCGCCAACGACACAAGGATGGTCCTTGTTCGGATGGGGTTTCGGGTAGAACATGCGACGAAACAGATTGAAGTGAGGTAGAATGCCGAGGAAGGCTTCACACACATGAATAAAGAGTGCGATGTGAAGCATCGAGTTGGGATTCAGATGGTAGATGTGAAGGCCATAATAATCTAAGAGCCCCGAAAGAATTCGGAGGTGGGAAGACTGAATCCGCAATAGAAGAAAGAGGTAAAGACGACCAGCTCACCGGTGTTTGGGGTCGGGAAATCCTCCCCGCCGCCGGCGCCATCCCACGAGTTCCTTCGGCGGAAGCACGCCGTGCTTCACCATCTCCTTGAGGGTATACTCCCTCACGTCGAGGTGGCCCATTGGTCGAACGGAATGTTCTTCTCCTCCGCCATGAGATCGAGGTTGTGGGGAGTGGATCCGCCGAGAAAGGTTAGATCTTGGGCGATGGATGTGGGAGTTTTGGCTGCAGAGGCTAGTTGTCGCGGCAAGCGAGCTTCTTGGCGGATGGACCGAGAAGTGCGCAAGCCTAGGGTTCTCCGTGAGAAGGGGAATTTTTGGAAGATGAAGAGGCGGGGACGACCTCGTGTCTTTATAAAGAAAGATTTGAGGGTTGCGCTAGGTTTTCGGTGAGTGGGCGAAGCCCATAAGAAAATCTACGGCCCAACTAAGGTGTGGTCCGATACGTGTCCTTAGGGACTTAAGCGGATGTGCTTAAGCATTTGCCACGGCAATATGCGCGTGTCCGAGTGCCCAATACCTTAAAAGATCCTTCCATACCGCGGTTTGTCCGACTTCATGAGAAGCGACACGATGCAATTTGGAGGGTGACCAACGGCAGAGTTTTTATAGCCACCTTGGTGAACAAGGGCTGTTTGGTTTTTCGGCATTTGGTCGGGTAATCTTGCCAATGTTTGTTTGTTTTCCACCTTGGTGAAGATTGAGACCAGTATTATGGCAAAAGCTATTTAATAACTTGGTCATATTTTTTCATATGATTGAAAGAACTTATTTTCCCATGAGGGATGATTAAAGTATTTGTTGGGATGACTGGGAGATCCACTCGGATAAGCATGAGCTTACCGAGTGCTTTTTTCCCGCTAGGTCGATTGAGTTATTATTCCGGGGTTACTTGGACGAATCCACTCGGTTGAGCAGGAGTTTACCGAGTGCTTTTACCCATGAGGGATGATTGAATTATTTGTTCGAGATGACTCGGGCAAATTCACTCGGTTGAGTATGAACTTGCTTGAGTAATAAGATTTTTGTGATTGCTTTAGCATGAGCTAAGCATCTACATGAGAATAATTTTTTATAGTTCTTGACTACATGCTTAGTCTATTTTTGACTAACCACATAGTCGGGGGCTACACCTATAATTAGGTGCATCGGGAGATGCACCTAGATATTTATTTTTGAGAAATCTTTATATATATTTTCCAGCCCTTCACGAGTCTTTGGAGCCACTCGGGAAGATTCAGCAGAGATGATGGAATCACTCGGCGCCAAAAGCACTCGGTCAAAGAGATTTTTGGTTGAGTACTGTTTTGGAACCGAAGCGAGTTGTCTCGTCGCGAAAAGGACTCGGGGCTACTGTGGAGATTGTGGCAATCGGGTATCCACATGGCAAGCTTATCCGATTGGAGGTAGGGATAGATTGCGCCCGCTATATCTGTAAGCCGAACTTGACTTAGGTGTTACGGTTGCCGATAGAGATAAGGCAATCGGCCTATAGTCACGGTTTGGTAAGATTGAGGAAACCATCTTAGAATAAGATAGGGTTTCCGACTTGTAAACCCTTCCTCCCAAGACTATATAAGGGGGTAAGGGGCGTCCCTTGAGGGATATTCCAATAGGAGATCAGATCTTAGACTTCATAAGCGAGAGCTTTAGATCACGAGATCAATAAAGACACTCGGCGGATCGAATCCACCGAAACAGGAGTAGGGTATTACCTCACGAGAGGGCCTGAACCTGTCTAAATCCTCTTCTTCCTTTAACCCATTGTGCTTGACGATCTTGATGCGACCCCATAAAATATATTGCCGAAACCAAGTTTCGACACATTTATTTTTCATATTTATTTAAATTCCTTTTTCCTAATTTTCATAATTCACCTATTTATTTTCCAAAAATTTCCCAGATTTCTTGTAAATCCCTAAATATTTT